>JAVXUL010000019.1:5769805-5781661 GCA_035590515.1 Trichilia minutiflora
TTGCTGCATATAGACTTTATTGGAGATTGTAGTATTTTTATTGTATTTTAAAAATAAAATTAAAAAAAATATATTTATTTACTCATTTTTTATTAATATTTTTATCCTACAATAACAGTGATTTGCAAAATAACAATTCTTTGGTATCACTCTCAGTGGAATGCAAGATAGCCCACTCCATTGACAAAATAGAGGAAAAAGAATTGATAATGCGCTACAAGGTTTCTGGCAGAACACCACCTTACAATGTCATCTATCGTCTCATCTATTGCTCGGCAGGTCCTTCATTCGAAACATCTTGAATGCTTGATCACCTAACCCTCAATCAGATGCAAG
Organism: Trichilia minutiflora; assembly: GCA_035590515.1. NCBI lineage: Eukaryota > Viridiplantae > Streptophyta > Magnoliopsida > Sapindales > Meliaceae > Trichilia > Trichilia minutiflora. The sequence goes on from JAVXUL010000019.1 coordinate 5,770,142, forward strand.
AATTGCTATACTGACCTTTTCTTTGCCGAAGGAACTCATCATGGTCACAGCTACCCTCACTCTTGCTATCATTTGTCTAAAGACACGTCTCTTCCTTTTCAACCTAATTCAAAAAGAATTATAAACAATTGCAATATCAGTTAGAGCATATAATTTGAGAATTTATGACCTAATTTCTGATTGGAAGATATCATCCTGGAATAAACAACTATATGCTGCCTCCCATATAAAACTATAGTCATCATCTAAATGAGGCATTGAACCTTGCAGTAGAAATGACCTCTATGCACATGGTTTAACTCTCTGAGAATAAGTAAATTAAGATACAAATGAGTACTATGATTTTAATTGTTTGCTTCTGCCTAACTTTGAAAGCACAACTGCTAGAGTGTTTCACGAACACCTATTTTTATAAGGTAGCTAATGTTTACAAATCATTCACCAGCTTACACTTGGTAACTAGTGACTCCGTTTCACAATAACTGCAGGTGAAAAGACAGCACCTCATTTGAAACATACATTAACTGTAAGCAATAGGTAATGGGTAATCCCAAGGGAAATGGCTAATTTACGTATGATGCTGGTAATTACCGTCTGAGTACCAGTTTGGGGTTAGAAGAGTTATGGTCATAGCCCATACAGGGAACTTAAATGATTACCTCTTCAATGTCAGCATCAGAGCAACAGGCATCATCCAACCTTGAATATAAGGCTTTATTTATGTCAATAGTCTTGCCAGCTTTCATTTCTTCCTGAATCAACGAGAACAACACAAATTATTAAGCATGCCACTTTTAACCAAGTTATATTCAGAGCATCACAATTAAGATGTACTTGGAAAAGAAGGATAGCATACCAATTCAGATTTCACTAACTCAATTCTCTCCTCTAAGTCCAAGATGTGATGTTTTAGTGCCTGGAAAAGAAAGAAACAAAGCAGACGGTAAAACGAACAATGGTTCGCAGTTTGAGAAGTTAAATACAAAAACAAAGAACATCCCAGAAAGCTACCTCACGTCTCTGAAGCTCAACTGACCGAGCTAACGCCTGCCTTCTTGTCAGTAAATTTCTGGGCCTCAGTTTAAGAGGACGTATATAATTCTTCCCGCGGTAAACAATAATCGCTATGCCTTTGGGAGTTTTATCTAAAGATACTAGCACCCCACCGCTCTCAGCCTCTAAAGAAATTGCAATCTGCTTAACTTGGGCAAAACTTTTTCCTTTGACAATTATCTTTACCAACTCCCGATATTTCCAATGTAAGTGCATGTTCTCTATGGTACCATCATAAACCCCTCGCCGACCTGAAACAGAAGAATAAAAATTGTTTCAAATCTTTCCTTTTGAACCTTTAAGTAGAATTATGGTGTCAATTCTTACCCAGAAGCAGGTACGGTTTCATACTCAGACCAATTTTACGAAGTAAAAATCTCTCCTCGTTAGTTATAGTTTCCAAGTCAGATGGGAGCTCTGCTGGGTCTAGATTCTCCTGTACTTTTGCTAAAGCCCTATCAGCCTTTTTAAATTTCCCCTTCGCCTATGACCATCAAGAATTACAAATACACTATAGTCATAAAGTTCTGAAGAGGATTACTGTGAACCAGAGTCTTTCTGGCAAAATGTAACTTAGTGCATATGCAACTTACCATAACTAATTTCTTCTCAAGATATCTGAGTAATGAAGCATGTCTAGTTAAAGTAAATTCTATCATCATTTCTTCTATATCTTCGCTGCATGGTTGCTTTCCCCAGTGAGAGGTTGCTGCCACAGTTTCAGTAAGGGTGCCAGCCACCAATGGGCCTTTAGAAGCTTTGTCCTTTGACTCAGTCAATGCTGAAGCAGCCAGCCGTGCTTGTTCTTCCTCATGTTGTCGAATATCTGTTAGTTTTGATCTCTCTTCCAATGCCTCGGTAACAACAGGTGGCAAGAAATCATTACCCCTGTAAAATACTAGATAATCCTTATTTCTAGAAAGCAGTGTTCCCCCTGTCAATTTCTGAACGTAGAAACACAACTGTCATGAGCATTCAGAAAATATTTCCAGGAACTTACTCAAAGTTACAGTCAGTTGGATGATATGGCTGCCGAACAAGAAATGTTTATAAACTATTAATATTTAACACAGCCGGGATGAAATATGACAATGTGTATAAAAAATGTCTTTCTGTGTTTGGACTTGACACTTCTGCATTCTTCCATTTAGTATGGTAAAATTAAGACAACCAATATTAAATACTTTGTGTTCATGTTCTCATGTCTCACCTTGAGTTCTTCTGCCATCCTCTCATTACGTGTATTCAGTACACCGCGCTTGATAGCTATCTTTGCAAGAGCACTTTTTTCCCATAGCTTTACCATAGCATTCGCCAGGCCCTGAAGTTCTCTATTCCTTCCTACGACAATGAATTGAAAACAAAGTCATTCTGAGGCCATTTTTAGTGATATTACGATCATATACATTAGATTCTACATACCAAGTGCGAAATGAGGGGGCATCTTCCTTACAAGCCTACGAAACATTGTTGTTTCATTATCTCTTAAAGATTTCCTTATACCATAAGGAAGAAGTCTGAGTGGAGGTTTATATCCAGGAACAACAGGAGGAAGCAAATCTGCATCTACAGGCAGTGGTTCACGGCCAGGCCAATCTTTAAAACGTGGACCCAGCTCATCTAACAAATAGTTAAATTCACTTAATTCCATGAGTTCTTCCTTGGATAGATTATGCAAACTATTTGCAGAATTGGGTATATAGGACTCCATGGTTTCAAATGAGCTGTCCTCTCTCACATTACGTATAACAGGAATCCTAACATCTTCTGAGTGTTGCATTTGGTTCTGTCTCGTAAAAGATTGTACACAAGGAAGTTTATAGGCCATTCCCCTGAACAATACTACTGAGCTGCCTGATCTCCATATAACCAAACCCCCAGTTCTACTCTGATAAAACATAAAACACAACTCAAAATAGAAATCTACTTCGATCAATTCTATAAATATCTAGTAAACACATCAAACAACTAAAAGCTCTAGAACAACAGAAAATTACAAACACTAACCTCTAAAATCTCATGAGTTCTCTTCATGTTTAGTGAATGAGGCTCTTCAAACTTCAATTTCACAACCTCATCCGTTTTCCACTTCTCATGAATACTGTCCACCAATGCTTGTGTAATCCCTGCACTCCCAACTTTTATCCTCTCAAGCATTCTCAAAGAAACATTTCGAAGTCTTCGCAATTCATGCTCAGGGATCACTCTCTCAGCCAATTCCGTATTGCTCCCCTTTCTCCTATCTCCTTCACCAGAAACTGCCAAATCCATATCTCTCTTCCACGGTAACCCATGTGAAACACTAAACTCTTCGTTGCCCTTTGGTTGCTTTTTATTTAAAAAACCAATAGTGTTTAATTCCTTGACAACTTCTGTCTGCTTGGCTCTTGATAGCCCAATTAGGTTTGCACAATTTTGCACATCATCAATCTTAGATTCCTTACTATAAACAACCTCATTATCCAATTTTTTCACTTTTTTTACCGAACTCTTTTCAAGATTATATTCAGAATAGCCAAGCAATTGGCCTACATTTTCTTCAGTTTTAGTTATAATTTCAGGCCCAGAATCAAACTGTTTTCCTTTAAAATTATTTCCATGAACCCAAGGAGCAGAAACAAAACGATTGGGTAAAGCAAAACTAACCTTTTCACTCCCTGGCTCCTTCACGTCATTATCTGGTTCAGTCAGTGTAACCCCAAAAGTCTGCTCATTTTTTACTGCTTCTTGTTCCTGTTCCTGTTCTTGTTCATGCCATGGAAACTTTTCTCTTTGTGAAGGGATTTTGATAGACCATTTATGACGAATTTGCTCAAAGAAACTTGGCTTCACCTTTTTCTGGGTCCTTGTTGTGTCAACTTGAGCTTGAATTGGTTGATGATGTGAACAACAAATTCTAATTCTAACACTTATTATACTGTTCGAGGAGTGAGTTAGGGGAAGAGGGAACAAAGTAGATATAGGTGGGCAACGATGACCCAATGGAGAACATCTGGGTTGAAGTGCCATAGCCATGGTGATGAAATGATAACAACTTTACTGGCTTTTCGATATATACAGTAACTTTCTTACCGTGTTTGTTTCTTAGCCCTTCAAGCTCAACGGCCCACGGCTATACAGGTTATCAAGTTTTAGCTTGAGTAGCTGGTTCTTTATACCATTGGGTCCGATTGGTACAAGAAATAAAATCACTTCTCTTAGAGAATTGGACTATTTGTTATATTGATATGTCGAGATATTTTTAAAAATCTGCCCTAAAGTTTGAAAATGCATCAAGCAGTAAAAACATTATAAATCTCCCATGCAATTAATGAATACCGTTAATTGACAAAATGCATCGTGGGTGATTTGAGAAAATCACCAATACTAACAATTTCAGAATTTCTACACGAAAATGTAGGTATTTGTTTGGCAAAATTTGTATGGCCACCTTAGCAAACACCGTTATCTAGTTTAGACATAATTATACTATAATGTTTTGCATCAAGTTTGGGTTGTTTCAAAGATTGAATTAGTCGGTTTGAATCAAATTTATATCTGCTTGGTTATTTTATCAATTAATAATTTTTAATTTATATTTAATCTATCATATAATAAAATTCGATTCGATTTTATCCATCGAAAAAATTATAAATTCATCCAATTAGTCACAAAAAAGACATATAAATTCATAATTTTTAGTTTATTAAGCTAATTAATCATAAATTATATTAAAATTAATATTTATTAAAATCTGAAGTCTGAACTCATTAATATTATAACTCTTATGACCTTAAATTAAGAGTTTGTAATTTTTTTTTATAACGTAAATGTAGGATCACTTAAAACTCATGAATCTGTGTTTCATCTGTTAATTTATTTAAGTTATAATCAAATCCTAATTAATGCGTATATAAAGATCTAATAAAGTTTTTAAAAAAAATCCTTTCAAGTATCAGTCGTTAAGCATAATTAAAGAACGTGCCCATACACATAATTGGTATTCAAGACAGCATAAAAGACTGCAGCCACTCACATGATCCTTATTGAGGATAGGAAAGCAGATTGTACCTGAAATATTTAGAAATTTTCGTGGGTTAAGGTCGTTGAAGATAAATTTTGCGTAAAACTGAGATAATTTTCTACTCTTTCAAGCCGGTCAACCAATAGATACGACCCAAGAGAGCAGCTTTCGGTACTTATAACTAGAATTTCTCCTTTTTATGGTGTTTTTTGGACGTGATGTAGGCTCACCACCGCAAAGGCCAGTTAATTCTAGACATGATTGTCGGACCTCAATGATGAAGGTTACTCATCCTCTTGCTCTGGCAGGCTTGGGCTCAGTGACCTTTACCAGTGGGTTCAGTTGCTTGGGTTGTGGATCTTATATCCAAGCTACCGACACCGGTTCAAATTTTTGAAAAGTGATTGTCGGTTGCAAAGGCCGACATAGAAATTGTAGGATCTCGGGAAGAAATTTTGCATTCGAGCTTGCTTTTTTTTTTTTAACATAAAAAATTTTAATTTATTTAATTGGAGATAGTTATTTAATTGTTATCCTATTTAGAGATATAATTTAGATAAAATTTATACTTTAGTTTTTAAACATTTCTGTAAGAAAAATTTTAATGACTCGAAATTTGAACAAACACTAAACAATTATCACATTAAAATTTTATTATTAGATTCATTCGCACTTTTTAAAATATAAATTTAGATATATTTTTTAAAAAAATTTATTTAAAATTTATTCTTTCAATTTTTTTAGATATAAAATTAATTATTAAATTTTATATTCTAATTTTCTTAAAATATCATTTTTTTAATAGATTACATAATTAATCACTTAATATTTATAATAACACTGTGGATTTTAAATAATTTTTTTTAACTTATTTGAAACAATGTTATTGATGTAGTTAATAATATTTTATAAGCAATAATATTATAAGTACTATGAATTTGAATAAATTTATTTTTTTGTATATAATTAAATATATCAAGTAGTTTATCTGTGTAACACTTCAATCTTTGAGGAAGAGAAGTGATGTCAAAATCAAAATATTTAAATAAAGAATTTTTTTTTGAGGAAGAGAAGTGATGTCAAAATCAAAATATTTAAATAAGAAATTGTTTTTAGTAGGTTTTAAAATAATAGAGGAATAGAACTAAATCTCACGTCAAAATAAATTTGTTTTTAATGTATGTACATAAAATTTGAACCAAATTATTGATGAGTTTTTTAAGATAAATTTAGATTTATTATTAAGAATAAAATCGTCAAATTTAAATATTAAAATAAAATAAATAATAGTATTGATAGTATTAAATAATGTATTATAATTTATTTTACTTTATTTTACAAAATAAAACAAATATTAAACAAATACCAACTGTTATCCCATACTGTAAATTACGATTTACGAAGGAATGAACTCCTTCAGGATTAAAACAAGAATTTTGGCGTTACAATTTTAACATCCACTAATAAAATTAATTTGAAATAAGATGATGATTAAGACAAAATATTTTTAAAAAATACATATTAAAAGAAGGTTAATTGTAATTTACTTTTAAAAAATAATATTATTAATTTTAATTATGCATTACTATAGTAATTACATATTATTATTATTATTTTGTAGTTTTCCTACAACTGATAAGTTTTTAGAATATACAAATATAAATATAAATACTTTTTTTTAGTGGGCCTTCTTATAAATTAAACTTTTTTGAAATGACCTCTTAGTAGCTTGATAGAGGTCAGGAAATACAAATGTTTAATAAAAGTTTAGAAACAAATTTAACTTAATTACTGAGATTAATTCTAGATGTGATAATAATTAAGATAATATTTTTAAAAAAGAATAAATATTAAAAGAAATTTGAGTTTAATTTATATTTAAAAAATAACAATCATAAGTAGTTTTGATTAAGTCAAACCTAACTATATGTTACTAAATTTTGGTAAGGCCTCTTTCTAAATTGTTAGAGATTTTTAAATTATTTTTTAGTTGCTTTTTAAAAGTTAGAAATTATATTATCTAATATCAAATGCGTATATATATTTTAAACTCTTCCTAAAATTTGAAAGGTATTATGTAATAGACACTCAAGTTAGTGTCTAGTGATAAACTCGAACATAATTGATAAAGAAGATTCCTATCGTTATTCTTCTATTTGCAAAGGTATTATTATGATTAAATTTTAAATAATATTTATTGATGTAAGAATTATCCGTAGATCCTCTTCATAATTAACATGAAATAACCCAATTGATAAGGTATGAGGACAAGATAATTGTTTGTCAGATGGCGATTTCTACACCGAAAAATAACTACAAGCGTGATTGATTCTGGCAAAACTTCACCTCCTAAGCCTACAAAGAAGGTAAACACCTCAGAATGACGCTGAGAGGGGTTCCCGATGAAAAAACTCCGATGCCTAACTCCGATGCCTAAGTCAGAAAAGTGATGGAAGAAAGGGAATGTGTTTGCGGCAAAAACAATAAGAAGGAAATGGTAAATAGCCTGAAAAGGGAGAAACTGTGCGTAGAAAATACCCAACAGAGATAATGAAGGAAAACCAATGGAAAATGAGGCTGCCAAATCTTTCTCAATCTCTTCTAATCTCTAAGTGTAGCTCTAGTTGTTTTTCAGAACCAACCCTTTTGCCGTTGGAGAAGTTTGGTTTATATAGTGTCCCTTTTCTGAACAGTGACGTGATTTGACATCGAAGAAGTTTGGTTTATATAGTGCCCCATCCCAGGTAAGAATTGAACATCTGTCAGCAAGACAGGTGGCATGAGGCCAGGGGTAATTCCACACAGTTTTCGCCCTAGGTAAGTTCGCCTCAGGTGTCCCTTTTCTCAGGGAATCCACTGTTTCAGGCAAACCTCGTCCCAGGTATCCCCCGATTTAGGGATCCTTTGGTCTCAGGCAAACCTCGCCCCAAGTAATCTACGTCTCAGGAGAATCACTGGCGCCTCAGGATTATCACCACTTCAGGTACCAAGGGAACAGGTTCATTCTCAGGAATTTCGTAGTTAACAACAGTACGCCCCAGGCATCCGACGACAGAAGTTGATGCAAATCGTCGCCCTAGTAATCCGATAGCTTTCCAGGGAACTCATCTCAGGCCAGGACTCCTTTCACAGCTGATTCACAAGAAGCCTCTGACCAGAGTATCAATGGACATTTGTCCCTATCACTTAAAAATAGGAATGATTGATGATAACTGGCCCATTAAAAGCACCCGTCCCATCCTCTGACCATTTTCAGGTGATAGGATTGTGATAGGCTTATAAAGTCTGCAGATGCAACAGCATCATTAAAGGAAATTGACTGCAAACTATCCCATGTCAGACATCACATCCTTCCCTGAATCGACGGATAACTGAGAAGGTGGGATCACTGGGTCGAGGTGCCTGGGACGAAGTAAACCTAAGAAGGGAATACCCCGGGATTACACCTGATTTTCTACCACGTATCTTATTGATTGAGTGTCCACGTGTTACCTCCGTATTTTTCCTAAATATCCAGTCTTCTAGTTTCTGGTGTGAGACTCTTAGAACTCGCACCAGAAAATCATGTCTGAGACGAATCATCCCAAGGGGGAAATGGCTTTAAGGGTTTTTAGTTGATTGATAGTATAGTCAATCACTGAGACAGTTGACGTATAGTGGAAACTTCTTGATCACTTATGTCTTTCTCTTTCTTCTAACGGCTCTATTAGACTATTACTGATGTATCTTACCTGGGTATCCATTTCGTCTGCATTAATTACCCCTTATCAGGGGTTACGTCACAGCTGTCAACAGCTGTTTGACAACTGTCAACAGTAGTCTTTGAAGAGATGACTCCTCGCTTATTGGGTAGATTTTAAATACTAGGTTAAGGATGCGCCATGTGTTGAATTATTGTAAGGGTATGTGACGGTTTTTCAATCCCTGGGGGGTATTAATGACTGGACACGTGGCAACTCCTTGGTTGTTTAGATCTACGATGAGGATTACCCCTCCTTTCCTATAAATACCCCCCTCCTTTACCCGACATTTTCACAAGATCTAACTCTTTTGGATTTTTCTGCTTTCGAAGCTCTTACTTCTCTCTTTCTTTGTGCTTTCACTGCTTTTGTTTGTTTTCTGTGTTTTTTATTGTAGCTTAGGTATTTGTTGAATTTCTTCATATATAGATGGCCAGCAAAGGAATCTCAAAAGATACTGCTCCTTGAAAAGAGTCCTCCCATGCAGCTATCGCTACTTATGAGAGAAGGGCTGATGGAAGGAACACCATCAGGCAGGCTAGGGCTAGGGGACCCAATGAAGCAGATTGGTTCCCCTCCACCATTACAGAGACGGATATTCAGATCTACAATCAATTGTACGAGGTCCCATCTGATGTCTATCTCAGGGTCCCCAGGGCTGAAAAAATTTCGAGTGCCCTGAGACTAGGAGAAATAGCCTTTAATGAAGAGCATTTACTGCTCGGGGTCAGATTTTCACTACAACGCTACTTCGTCCGAATGTTTGAGGTGTTTAGGATTCTCCTCTATCAGTTGACCCTGAACAGCTAGAGGGTCTTGGGGGGCCTTTTTGTGTTGAAAGCTAAGGCCAAGTCTCCTGCCCCCATCCCGGATGAGGTGCTATACTTTTATACCCTCAAGAAGAATATCAGTCAGCATTTGGGGCGGTATTATCTGCAAATCCGTCCAGGATACCAGCCAAAGTTGAAGGGGAGTCCTTCCTCCAACAAGGACTGGAAGGACTGCTAGTTCGTGGTCAACGGTAACTGGGCAGGATCTCCTCAGAGCACCATTCCCATAATTTTTCAGGAGCCAGGTACAATAAACTAACAATTAAAGGGAATTTACTAACTTTATTTGTTGATCAAAACTCTGATTGACCTCTCTATGTGCAAAAATTAGCAGGGAACAGGCAAATATCCTAATTGATATGGCCAACCAGGTAGAATTCCTAGTTTCGGGGGATGTTAAAGCTCTCTTGATTGTAGATGCTCAGGTGAAGTTTAGTCTGGTCCCCAAAGTGGCAACCAGGAGTGAGCTAACAAAAGTAAGGACTCACATGAACAAAGGTAAAAATCTTTTTATATTTGTTGTATTGAGGACTGTAGTCAGGTGAATCTTTCTTCTTACTAAATTTTCTAAATTCCTTCTATTATAGTTGCAAGTACAGGAAGTACTGTAGCTGACAGAAAACAGAAAGCAGACAATGTTTTGAAGGGGCTGTTTTCAAAACAGCGCTCATAGGGATAAAACCAACTGACCCCGAGCCAAAGACCCCCAGGAAAAAGGGCAAAGAGCCCATAAAGGGGGATGCTAAGAAAGCCCTTAGGAAGGGGGGCAGACAGACGGAGCGCCCTAAGGAGAAGGGCATCTCCTTCAAGGAGGTGCTCAGGGAGGAGACCCTGAAGTGCATCCGAAAGGATGACCTGACCTAGGCGAAAGATAAAGGTAAAAGGTCCTTGGAAGACAGCCGTGATAAGGCAAAGAAGAAGAAGAAGAAGATCAAGTCCCCTTTTCTCCCCTCCAAACAATAATCAGAGAACGTTCTGGCTCTTATGGAAGGCACCTCAGTCACCCAAGTTTTAGGACGGGATGAGGAAGGGGCCAGGCTATCACAGGGGCTAGCCAAAGCCAGAGGCCTGAGGTTGGTGAAAGCCAGGGGCAGAGCAAAGGGACCCGTCCCATTTTGAAATTGAAGATTCCTTCCCCCAGACCACTGAGACAGCAGGAGAATTTGAAGTCTTGATGATAGAAGATCTCCCTGAAGAGAAGAGAGAAAGTTTTGACCATCTTCTCTCTTTGATGATTTCGGGACGAGAGGCAATTTCCCCTGAGAGTGCAAGGGAATGGGGAACTTATCCCTTGAGGAGGCACTTGATTCCATCAGCTTTCATACCCATCAGGTGAGTGGCCTTTACCTTTTGCCTTTGAAATCAATGTTATTAGTTTTGAATAAACCTTGAATATTTGCCTAACCAATGCCCTTCCAATGCAGAATGTCTTTGTCTTGAACATGTTCACCAAAGATTTTAAAATTGTCATAGCTGTCCGACGAAGGGCTGTGGAACTGTGAAGAAACTAGAGAGAAGGGCTCAGGAAGCCATCTTCCTGGCCCAAGAAAGTGCCTCCAAGTAAAGGAAGGAACTCATGGCCAGTGTCCTTAGCCTGGAGGGGCAAAACTCCCAGCTTCTCGCAGAGAAGTCAGACTGGGCAAAAAGGGAAGAGACCTACAAGGCCAGATTATTCAAAGCTGAAGGCTAGGTCCATGTGCTGGAGAGGGAAAAGGCAAGTTGTGAAAATGTCAAGCAATATTTTGAAGGTCAATGTAAGAAGTTGATTGTATCACACCCGTGATTGTACCTTGAGGGTATATTGGTAACTTCTCTTCGCTTTCTGTTCATGCATTTGCACCCATTGAGCATTTCGATTGTTGCTCGTTGATTTTCGAGGATTTTTGGCTTTGTT
>JAVXUL010000019.1:5781761-5817112 GCA_035590515.1 Trichilia minutiflora
TTGTTTGGGTTACTCTTCACCCGGTTAAAGTAAGATTTGGGTTACACTTCACCCGTGTAAGAAGTTGTATTTGGGTTGCTCTTCACCCGGTGTAAAGGAAGACGTGTATTTGGTTACCCTTCGTCATTAAAGAAGGAGTTATAAATCTGGGTTACTCTTGACCCGTGCAAATGAAGAGATAGCAGAGCCTTAGCCCAGTGAAAGCTGAGAGAGTAGACGTAGGCCTGGTTGTGTCGAACCACTATAAAATCTGAGTTTGCAATTCTCTCTCTCTCTCTATCATTTACTTTCTGTTTTATAATTCTCTCTTTGTTATTTATTTCTTTGTTTGTATATTTTATTTATGATTTATTGATTGTTTTTACAAAGTATTTATATTGGCTTGATCATTCATTCATTTAAATTTTTAAATTTTTTATAAAGCCAATTCACCCCCCTCTTGGTTAATCACTACCACTCTTTTATATATGTTTTTGGGCCATCAAGTTTGACTTGAAATCTATTTGCCATGGATTGGTTTTAGTAAATGAGATCGTTTAGGGTTACTTAGGTTGTAGATTGATAGAGTAACAGAGTTAGATTGACTGACCAAGCGAAGGGCATAGAAGTGTTATAGTTGTGTAAGGTCAGTTATAGGATAATCGCATTAAGGGTTAGTTATATACGTATCAGATGAATTTGAGTGGTCGTACGCGTTCTAATAGAACTCTTGTATATGTGTTCTAATAGAACTCTTGTATATGTGTATAGGCTCCGATCGCGATGATCAAGAATCCGACTCGAGTGAGAAACTCTAAGGAGTGCGTACCTTCCCTAACCTGTGAGTGGAATCCTTTATGTTTTGTTATTTTAGAAACAAATTGTGTTTTTATGTTTATAACAATTTGTTAATGATTTATAAATGATTTTGTTTATCACTTTTGTTTATACAAAATATATGTATAAATATATGTTTTCGTGAGGTTTGAGATGAGATATGATTTTTTTATGATGATTTTAAATAGTTTGACGTATGTGTTTTATATACATGATGGCCAATGACCATTTACGAAATGTTTGCATCTTGTTGATGAATATGTATATTTTGATTTACCTTGAATTGAGTCTCCAGGATGATTTTATGATGATGATACAACCAATAGGCCAAGTTTTATATTTGATACTTGATGATACGGCCTGAGGGTCAGATTTTATATTTCGTATATGATGATACGGCCATGAGGGCTGGGTTGTTTACTGTAGCTACAGGGGAGGTAGCCTAGGGTCAGCTTGATTGAGATGTCACCTAGGTGAGGAGAGACTTCACAGGTGGGGGTGATGTATGGTGTTTATTTTTATTACGATGTGATATAATTTGACCACCTGTGAGTCTCGTCAGGTTAGTCACGAATGTCACCGCGTGGTTAATTCGAGGCGAACGTCAGTGATGAGCTGATTTATCTGGAAAACCTTGTATATTTTATTTTCTGCAATCAAATTTATCTTTTATAAAAACAGTATTGTTTTCTGTTGCATACAAAATCCACTAACGACTTGGAATTTCACATGATCAGTGTAACTCCCGGAGAGGCAGCTATGCCCAATTTTTTCCCTCAGGTTTGATAAGTATTGTTTTGGAAGTGAAAAGATGTTTTAAATTTGTTCTTTTTGTTCTTTTAAGATATACTGTTTGGTAAAGGTTATGTCTCTTATTATATTTATTTATGATTATTATTATATTTTTATATGTTCCCTCAGCGAATATACATTAGTATGTCACCATTTTCCCTCACTCACAGGTAAGCGCAGAGAGTACATAAAGAGTGGTGATTACATCGAAAGTGGATATTTCAGGTATTAACTCTATACTTGACTCACATTCATCATTTGAGTCCACTGGAAGGGTCCTATATTATTTATGGATTTCTTGGTTTTGCTTTGTTTTCAGGAACAGGGTATTTGATGAAATTTATGATATTAAGTTTTTTAATGAAATAATATTGTTATTTTGTGATTTGGAAAGTTTGTAAGAATTGAATGTAATATTCTTGATACGTTGATATATGGTTTTATTATGATGGATTTGATTGGTTAATGTTTTAGAAGTCCTTGGGTTGTTTTTGATTGAAAAGTAGTTTGAGAGTTTGGAGAAAAAATATTGTAAGCGTTTTATGCGTGATATGTGTTTTGAGATTTCTAGCCTTACAGGTTCTTAGTAAGCGTTCTGTACCTAAGGAATGCTTATTAGGAATCTGTGACGGTTGTCACGTGTAGAACCCACAGGTTGGGCCGTGACACTTAATATCCTAAAAGACTTACGAATTTTTTTAAATACCCCACAAAACTACATGTAACACTTCTAATTTCAAGTTTATTAGGATTAAACCTTGTTACATGGGCTGGACAACCCCAAACTTTAACATATCTAAAATTAAGCCTTTCCCCCTTCTATATCTCATATAAAACTTTAGACATTGATTTTGTTGGAACTTTATTCAAAATAACGTTAGCTATTTTTAAAGCATATCCTTAAAGGAATGTTAAAAGATTGGCACAGCTCATCATGAAATATACTATATCTAATAAAGTATGATTTCTTCTTTTAGATATACTATTTAGCTATGGTATAACTAAAGGAGTCTATTGGGATACAATTCTTTAAGCCTTAAGATAATCCAAAAACTCATAACTTAAGTATCCAACCCTATGATATGATCATAGAGCTTTAATACTTTTATCGATTTGGTTTTCTACTTCATTCTTATATTTTATGAATTTTTAAAAAGCTTTAGATTTGTGTTTCATCAAGAACAAATATCTAAACCTCAAAAAGTCATCAGTAAATATAATTAAATAAGAATAACCACCCCGAGTATATTTCGACATTAGTCTATATACATCTGTCTAAACTAAAAATAAAATATATGATGATTTATCATCATATCTAATAAATGATAATTTGATCATTTTACCCATGATACAAGATTGACAAGTTTTAAATGATTCAAAATCATATGTATCCAAGTAGTTTTCTTAAATCAACTTGTATAACTTTTTCTCACTAATATAACCTAATCAACAATGCTATAAATAAGTTATATATTATATTATCTCGTTTTCTCTCATTAGTGTATTCAACATACAAAACTATGTCTGACATATCAAGAATGTACCAATATCAAATAATTTATTATTTAGTAATAATTTATAACTATCATTTTTAAAGCATAGCTCAAAATTGATCTCATCAAATTTTGATATAAAAATGATGTTCTTAACTTCATTAGGTACATAATAATATTTATACAATTCCAAAATATGAACATTATATAACATTGTATGGGCAGTGCTAATTGCTAATGTAGTAACTCTTGCTCTATTACCTACATATATTTAGAACTTATCTTTCTACAAATATCTAATATTTGTCAAAGTCTATATATCATTATAAATGTAAGATGCACATCTAGAATCTAATACCTATAAGAAACTATTCATTTTCGATAAATTAATTTCAATTACAAACATACTTGTGGAGCCTGAAGCAATAACTTACTTTTCTTTAACTTTCATTATAAGATACTGTTTGTAATTTCACTTTCAATGTTTGTTCATTCTACAATGAAAACAAGTACCTTTAGGCTTTTTTTCTTTGATTCTTTGCCTTTACTCTTTTAAACCTCATTTTATGTTTTTATGATTTTTTTTTCTTGTTAAACTTTTTAACTTTGCTCTTTTCAGAGCCTAAAGATTCACCAAAGAATAATAGGGTCTTATCAAATTTTTTATTCGATAAGATCTTACCTTCAATTATTTTTAAAATATTATGCAACTTTGCCAAGATGGCATTTAACTTGGCTCTTATGTATAATATTGACCAAGGACATTATAATAAATATACTATAATTATAGATTTATCAAAATTCAATATATATATTAATATATCTAATTATCAAATTCTTTGATGGTTAGAGAATTTGACAAGTGTTAGAATTTACATGACTGATATTTTGATACTTAGTATATTAATATATATATTTAATTAATTAATTAATTTTTGAATTATTTAACCTTGGTCAAAGGGTTTAAATTCAAATTTAACTTGAGCTCACATGTAAAATGGTTATGGTTGTATCACATAACTTGGCCATTATTTTATCATTTTATTTGGATAAATATTGATTTATTTAAAGATGAAAAATGAGTAAAATTGACCAATTTTTGGGGTCTCCTTCTCCAATGTGAAAGGCACCATGAGAGCATTTGAGGGAGGGTTTAAAGTGTAGAGATCTCATACTTGTGAGCTTAGTCTTCATCAAATCCAAAGGCTTGCAAGGTAACCACTCTAACTTTTATTTTGCACCTTTTATTTCTCTTTTGAAAGCATGGATTTAAGCTTAGTTTCCTAGGGAGAGAAACTTTTATTATACATATTTTAGGCTATTAGAAATCAATAAATGGTATCAGAACATATTTGGTTGATGGCTAGGGTATTTGTTTGCTTGATATTTTGGTGAAACCCTAAATGGATGTTATTTGCGGGAGCTTGGTGCCAACTTGTGTTCCTTGATGGGGAATTGTTTTTCATCAATTCCATTGTATTTCTAAGACATGTTATATGATAAATGATGCTTCGAATGATGGTAGGAGTTGGCAAAGTAAGAAAATTAAGTTTGCAACTCAACTAGGTGCCATTTAGGCTCATTTTTGCACCATTGTGTGTTTTAAGTTTGTTTGTCTATCAAATGACCTTGGTGATGTGTTTGGACATTTTTGACAAGTAGTTGGATGTGCTCTGAAGTGATTTTGATATTGATTTTGGTTGGAAACCATTTAGATTAAAAGAAAAAAATACCAAAGTTTCGGGTGTAAGGATCAAAAGCTCCTGGATTTTTTTTGTGCAGGCACCTGCTGTTAGCGGATGGGCGCATGGCACAGCGTAAGGCAGGCACGTGAGGCGCACGTCGCCCATGCCCTGGCCCTGTCGTGCTGCGCCTACCCCTTATTATCGCAAACCAAATTTTTTAAATTTTTTTGTATAATCGGCCTTCAGACACATCCCGATTCGCATTTTGAGTGATATTGATCACTTATTAGGATATTTTGATGAAAACGACACATCACCTTGACGCAAAGGCAAAATTAAAATTTTAAAAATATTAATTGTTTGATAATTAATTAAATTATTTTATATATTTTTAAATGTTGGTTTAGAATCAATATATTTAATTGTTGAATATAAAATATTTATTTAGGTATTCAAATGTTGAATAAATAAATAAATAAATATCAAAATTATTTATTTGATAAGTAAATTAAATAAACATTAAAATATTTATATGATAAACTTTTAATGTAAGTTTGATTTTACAATAATGATTGTATGAAAATTAATTATATGTGTTTAAATAATTTAAATACATATATGATAATATTATAATGTTTTATTAAGTGTTTAATAATGATTAAATGCATAAATATGTATATATAGGGTATATATATATAAGTTAATCTTTTTATATTGCACTAAGTGTGTATATGTGCAAGTTATATATGTATACACTAGATACACAATTTTTATATATGCATTGTATACATAGTGATGTATATTGATGCGTATTGAAATGTGTGAAAATATACTTAGGTAAAAATAATAAAATATTATGATAGCATAACTAGATAAATCGGATTTGTTTGGTTATAAAATAATTAGTAACAAGTTGCTGATTATATTGGTGTGGCTAGTTAATCATGTCAACGAGTTAGTCAAGTCAGTGATCGATTGGCTTAGTTTGATCAACTGACGTAGTTCACCCAATTAAATTTTTGATCAAGCCAAATAAGGTATCTAGTTTAACTAGTAACCTTAAAAAAATACACAAAATACAATTCTTGTATGACGAGAATCGAAATTCCTAAAACTAAAATCTCGATACATAAATGACACACAAAACTTGTATGACAAGAGTCTAAACACAAACAAACATATTTCAAGTTAGAAATTAGATTTCTAAGTATAAGCATGTAATTGTTACATGTATATTAACAATTAGGGAATTATTAATCAAACATACATAATTAATAAATGATATGCATATATATATTTGATATATGTATGTATATATATTACTAATCAATATTTGTTCATAGGATGATTGAATATTGACTACTATGTTTTCAATGAAGAGTTTTAAAAGTGTTTTTAAAATAGTTTTAAATATATGTTTTAAAATTATTTTCAGAATAATATTTGTTCATTTGATGAATAAATATTATTCATGGTTTAAAACATTTACTGCTTTTAATAATTATTTAGTAATTTGATTACTAAATAAAATTATGCATTAAAAATATGTATGACACAAGTTTAGAATAATATGCATAATAACTTCCTATATAATTATTAAATCCTAACCTCCCATTGTGGGATGACGTTGAGGTCTTTGACATAAATTAGTATCCCAATATTTCTATTATGTGAAGGGTATTGATTTGTGTTATAGAAATCCATTATCTGGTTCTTGGGGTGCATATTTTTCTCTTTAATCAAGATTTTTATTATGTAAGGGAAAGGTGAAAATAACATCTTGAGAAAGTGCGATGGTTTGGGTTTAATTGGCTAAGGGTACCAACATTTCTATTATATAAGGTATTCGAAGCTAGGGCTAAATAAAGAATCAAACCTGATCCATTATTGTCCTATTTATCCTCTTTACTAATCTATTTTGTTATGGAGTATAACTAACAGTTCTATGCCTGGTAATCCCTTGTTTTCTGCATTATTCATTAAACTTTTCATTGTAAAATTCTAATCCATTGTCTATCCTTAATCCTTTCAACTTCAATCCTATTTAATTTTCTACAAGTAGCTTTCTTTCTTTGAATTTTTGAAGTACCTGGTCTTTAGATTTTAAAATATGTACCCAAAATTTTCTTGACTAGTTATCAATGATTGAAAGAAAATATCTTACATCTTTAAAAGTTTGCATTTGTGCAGAACCCTACAAGTCAGTATAAACATATTATAAAGGTTTTTTTGTTATGTGCTTTGCTGGTTTAAACCTTAATCTTGTTGTTTTTCCTAAAACACATTCTTCACATAACTCCAAAGCTCCTAATGGTTCATTCCCTAACAATCTTTTCTTGTCAAGTTCTTTTAATCCTCACTAATATGTGCTAGTCTTAGGTGCCATAGTCTTATTCTTTTATTTGCCTCTATCTCAAATCTTGTCAAATTAATTCTGGAGTCTAAAGTCTTAAAAACATACAACCATTGCTTAGTTCTCCTTTCATAACCACTAATGACCTCTTTGATACTTTTAAACAATTATCCACAATCTTGATAAAGTAAACTAATTAATCCAACACACTTAATGAGATTAGATTCTTTCTAAGGCTTGGTATATATCTCACCTCATTCAATTCCCTAAATACTCCATCAAACATTCTTAATTTAACAGTACCTACACCAGCAATTTTACATGATTCATTATTGTCTAATAACACTTTTCCACCTCACAATAGGAGATTGAATCAAAGAAAGTTTTATAGGGACACATATGAAAAAAGTAACCAGAATCCATTACCCATTCATTGTCTAAACTTTCTTTTAATGCAATAAGAAGTTCTGCACTTTCATACCCATAATTAAACACCTCTTAGGCTACTGATGCATCCCTCTTTTGTTTTTTCTTTTCTTTCTTCTTCTTTTTTTTTTTTTTGAACAGTCTTTGATGAAGTTCTCTTCTTTATAATAGAAGAAGCACTTTCTCTTCTTGCTCCTAGACTTAGACCTTGACTGATCCTTTCTTTCTTTCTTTTTCTTGATCTTCCTCTGACAGTGAGTCCTTCTCTTCCTATTGAACTATTGTGATCATTTCTCATTTTTTTCTTTCGCGTTAAGAGTATTCTTTACATCCTTTTGAAAGATAATTTTCTATGAAATGTTTATATAAATTAGGCAAAGAACTTAACAAAATCATGATTGGGCCTGCATCAAAGAGTTTGGCATCAAGATTCTCAAGATCCATTGTAATCTTGTTAAATTCATCAAGAAGCTTACTTAAAGAACCACTTATTCCATTGATATTGTATACAACCTCCTCTTATGATAAAGACGATTAACTATGGACTTGAACATATATCATGACTCCAATTTCTCCTATAGTCCAGAGGCTGTATTCTTATTCAATACCTAAATTTCCCTCAACACACTATCATTTAGACTCAAAATGAGAGTATTATGAGCCTTTCTCAGAACCTCTTCTTTGTGTTCTTAAGACCAGGATAATGATAAACCATCTTTTTCCCGTAAAGCTTGTTCAAGACCTTGATGAACCAGTAAGACTTTATTTTAATCTTTCAAATATTAAAGTCATTCTCGTCATCAAACTTATCAAGTTCTAACTTTGTTTGAGCTATTATCAAGAACTAGGCTTTAATACCATTTGTAATGTTTGTAATCACAAAGATTAAACAAACCAACCAACAAGAATAACTCAAACCAAGATTTAAAAAACGAAAGAAAGAAATTTGTCGAGAACTTATCACAAGCAAAACGTACAATGAAGCTTTTCACGTAATTCGATTCTTCAAGAACCTACAAACATAGACAAACTCAACGAGTCCAGGCTATTTTATAGAGATCAAAGAATGTTTTACAAAGAAAAACATATAAGAATGCTCAACCAATCTGACTATAACTTGGCCTAAACTCTCTTTATGTATTTAACCTCTCACGAATTCTAGAAAACTCAGAATTCGTTATAACTGATTTTCATAAAATGACCATTATATTAAATGAACAACAGTTAGGGACATTATGGATAAATCACTCTTATAACAGAAAATTAATGATTTCAGTAGCCTTTTTTCTCCTTCTTTCTTGCAGGGGTATGGATCTTCAGCTTTTCATCATGTTTTTTTAGTTGCAGATTATTGGATCATTACTCAACATATAGTACATATGCAAAGATATACATGTTGGTGATTTTCTACCTATTTATAGTTCATTGTCTTCAATCTCCAACCTTTTCCGAGTACGGTAAACTTTGAGTAACTGGTGTAATTGCCTCCACACTTTGTCAATACCATATCACTTCATTTATTAAAGATTTAATGGAGACTAAAAATTTTAAATAATATAAAAGAATTTAAAAATTGATAACATAGCGCAAAGAATTCAACATCACTTAAAATGATAATTTTGGAATGCTTAAAAAATTCTAACATCACTAATCTAATATATAAAAGTATATCAAATTATTTTTGCTTAAAATATTTATTATTTTATAAGAACTGTATTTTTATTGTAATCTACGTTAAAATACTATAAAAATAGACTAATATTAGGTGTAACAACTCCGAACAAACTCAATCATCTAAAATTGATATGATAATTAATATAATATTATTATATTATTATTGCATAATTATTTATAGTGTATAATTTTTTTAATTAATATTTTTAAAA
Organism: Trichilia minutiflora; assembly: GCA_035590515.1. Classification (NCBI taxonomy): domain Eukaryota; kingdom Viridiplantae; phylum Streptophyta; class Magnoliopsida; order Sapindales; family Meliaceae; genus Trichilia; species Trichilia minutiflora. Next base: position 5,791,213 of record JAVXUL010000019.1, read on the forward strand.
CTATTTTATAATAAATTCAATAACATTGATCAAGTTAAAACTGTTCTGTTTGTTTAGTATTAAAATTGTAATATATTTGTTATATTTTAAATTTATAATGTTTGAAAAAAGTTATTATTTTTGTCTTAATAAGCTATTATTACTGTTCCGATATTAATTTCATTTGTACATGTTACATATATTTGTATGTGTTTGCTATATAGTTTGGTATTTGTTTATTAAGCTTTCATATTTATAGGTAATGTTAGAGTACAAATGAAATATGGTACACATCACCAAATTTTTTATTATACGTCCTAATTTTTATTTTGCATTACGAATTTTATTACATGTAATAAATTAATATTATAACCTGAAAATTAAAAATTATAATACAAGAGTTAAAGGTGTAATGAAAATTTTGTTACATCTGTATTCTATTTATTTGTTAAAATCTTAAAGATGTAAATATTCAGATCTTCAATAACTAATATTAATTGTTGTTGTTGAAAAACGTGTTCTAACTATATATGTTAATTAATTGTCATTGTTGAAAATGTGATATCATAATCTACACCAAGAAAACCAAATTTATTATTGTCTTTAATTGTTTGTCAAACTATTCCTTATTAGGTTTAGTAAATCATGTCATGAATGAATAGTTAGGTGATTTTTTTAAGTTGGAATTATAGTGATTCTGTCAGTCTAATGATTCAATACTCTTAAGATTGAAAGATCAACCAAAACAGAAGAAACAAGAACTAAACACAAATCAATCAAAGAACAATCGAGCTTTTACATGGTTTGATTTTTGCCTATATTTACACTATAGGAGAGATCTTATTACTAACAAAGAAAGAAAATTGCAGAAGTTCAGACTACAAGCTTTCTAGAGAACCTTATAGCAAAGAGAATAATAATGAACTACAAGTGTTTTTATGGCTCTGGAGAGATAGCTAATCACGGCCCATCACTTGTTGTCAGCCCATCAATTTTACTGAGCACATTTCACTAGGCTTTAAAAACAGGCAATTACAAATCTCAACCATGTCTTTAGAAACATCTTCTTCCCAATCTTTCTGCATTACCACTCTTGCCATGGACTCAGTTTAAGGGTACTAGTGTCACCTTTGTCAATACAATATCTATTAACATATTACTAACATTAATTTATGATCACTAAATTATAAATTTAAATATAATACTATTATTATATTTATTTTATGATTGTACTTTCTATAAATATTTATTTTTATTAAACTCGAGGGATCTAAAAATGATTTTTCCTGAATAACTACTATTATAAAGTCATAAGAATCATTTCATTAAGGAATTAGGACTTGATTTTTTAAACTATTAGAACTAATGAATTTAATAGACCTAACCTTAATTGAAACTTATGTCTTTTTTCTTTAGGATTTTATTTTAAAAATTAGATGAGAAGTTTAGTAATGTATTTCAAAACAATTTGTAAGTTGAGTGAGTAAGCAAGAGTATTTAAAAAATTAAAAAAACTAAGATCCTTCTATTTTTTTTAAAATATAATCACGCTAACCTACTTATATTAAATAATATTGTCACTTTAGCTTCCACATAATAATTTATATAAATTAGATCTATGTAAAAACTTGTATCAATAATATATTATTTAATTAAAAAATTAAATATTTTTTTAATTATTATAATTATAAATAAGAATAATTTAACAGAAAAAAGGTGGTAGGTGGTTTGGTAAGTATATAGTTACATTATAATAATATTAGAGATACAAAATTTTTGTATAGAAACTAACTAACATAACATTTACTTTATTTTTTCTTTCATTCTCATGAATTTTTAGTTATATTTTTATAAAAATAGACATGTAAGAAGTTTGTACAAGAACTTTGTATTCCTAACATTATTATACATTTTATAGTTAAAGTTCTCTTTTAGTCTTTATGACTGGTTATAAAATTAAATTATTAAAAAAAAATAACGTCAGGGATACAAACTCTTTATATAAATTTTTGACACAATTGATATGATAGTATTGTGTATTATCATATATCTTATATAATTTTCTCCTGTAAAATTTCATTTAGTTTAACAAATATATAAAATATGTGTAATTATATAATACTATCATATTAATTTGTATAAAAAGTTTATACAATCTTATTGCATTAGTTAGATTGCAAAAATCAACAAAAGGTTCAATGATAATATTTATAAAATTTTTATGTTTCAGTGTAAGATAAATTAGATGGTACATACAGTTATATAAGTTTGTATAATCTATATAGGCGCGAACGTGTGATTAGTTGAATTTTAATATATAAATCCAATATTCTCATTTATAAAATAAAATCGAGAAAGAGAGTGGGGGGGGAGAGACAAGCGCACATATATATCTACAGCAACTTCAATAATTTCTTAATTTTATAGTTTTTTTATTTTTTTTATTAACTGTTAGATATAAACGCTCTCCATCACTTGAAAATAATTATAAAAAAATTATATATATAGATGGGGTAAAGGCTTGTTTTGTCAAATCGTTTGGCAGAAATCTTGTTTTGTCAAAAATTTGTATGACTTTAAATGTGTGTAAAAAATTTTGAATTTTTTTGGCGTTTGTAGTCACAGTAGGTAAAGAAGAATATAATAGTTAAACACGATTAAAATCTTTATATATAATTTTAAATGCCAACAAGATTACCCAATTAAAGATCAAGTAACATATAAAAATATGCATATATATAGCTGGATGCACAAAAAGTCAATAAAATGATTGTGGGGCGGCTAATTGATGTTTCCTGGTTGCCTGCATGCAAGCCGCAATAAGAGCAGCAAACATTCTGATTACTCTCTTTTAAATTCATAAATCAATGATGATGTCCCAAATACATCGAGGCTGCTAATTAAGATTCTACATTTTCCTCCTTTCATATTACTATTGATCATACCCATCTTTTATAAATTATACGAGTTCAATTAAAAGTCTTAAAGCACTATTCTTTTTAATTGGTCTATGCTTTGATACTTTTTACTATCATTTTTTAATTAAAAGTGAATGGAAAAAAAGTATGTGCTGTTTTTTTCTTTAAAAGTTTCATCGCACAACCCCTTTATGAGTGACGGTTTTAGAAAATCAGTTCTTATATATACATATACTAAAATATTGACATCTATTGTTTTATTAAATGTTCCAAAATATAATTAAAAAGGTTGATTATAGACTTATGGGTATGGTCTTTAATATGGTATTAGAAATCTCAACTTCTTATAATATATAACATACCCAAATCTCCGTATTTATTTTGCTCACTTTCACAGTATTCATCCGCTCTTAAAAAGGCAAAGGTTGTTGTGAAAATGGTGAGTGCATGTACAAATGAATAAAGGTGTATATGAAAAGATATATACATAATTAAAGCTTGTACTTATTGATGCAGCATATAGAGAGAGAGGCACCCAAAAATGCAGTATTTGAAAAGTGGAACAAAAGTTGATTACTCGAATCTAGCATAATTATGAGTGTTTGCTTAAAGATCGAAAGAAGCCGGCAATTCAAATGATGATAGCAACAACAATAGGCAACAACATGATTCAGTGTGCGGCGATGCTCGTGCGGGGTGGGGATTAGGAATGTGGAAATGCATAATAAATAATGCCCTAATCAACATATATGCAACTTTAACCATCGACCACGTGATGCATGCTTTATCATAATCATATATAATTTCATAAATATATAAACGTAATACATCTAATTCTACTATTTGTATCACCCATAATAGTGCACTTTTTTGTACCCCCTTTTTAACCTTCTAATAATGACATAATATGGAGAATATATTCATTTTCAAAACTATATATGCCTTTCAAGTCCTTTTTCTTAAAGGGGGGAAGAAGACAACCGTGCAATGAGAAGAACTACTTCCATTGTCATTTTTTTATGAAAACCTCAACGAAGAGGTGACCATCGAGTGAAAGGTTATATATAATTATGTTTGTCTCAATGATGAAAAACAATTTGGATTAATTTTTATTATAATTAATTTATTTTTAAGGTATACCCCCTTAAATTACGTCCTTAACATTATCCCATATGCAAGAGATGGATGAAATAGAGATCACTCAAGAAAAATAAACCCATTGGTTTTTCTTTCGTTTAATTCACCTTCACGAACTACAGTTAATCTACTTGTATGAATAGCATATATGCCAAATAGCCATATATATAGTCATACTACCCATTATCACAAACAGGGAAGAAAGGGAGGACCACTAGGTACTCAATTATATTATTCTCTCAAATCCTGAACTATCTAACTACGACTTAATCAATTTAAATGGTATTGAAAATTCTCTGTCCCGGAGATAGAATCATTTTTGGATCGAACATAGCTTTCCTCTCAGAAAAAATCTTCCATCTTGAGCCAAAATGGTTCATCCATTCTTCTTTGGTTTTGTGATAAGGAAGATATTGCTTAACCTCAATGCCAGCATTTTCACAAAACTTCATTATCGCTTTATTTTGATCATCAAAATTTTCCCAGTCATCAAACCCACTTGAATGCAAAAATCCTACGGTATAGAAAACATCTTCATCTGGTATAACCGCAGACATCCTATCATCCCATCTGCAATATTTCAATAAAAGATAGAATTCTGCTTTAATATTACATTACATGACATCTTTTTATTTATATTTTTTTTTTGGTGTTTTGAAGAGTACTTACCTGTTTCGGTTCATCGGATAAACAAGAACAGGTCCTGTTGTAATGTTTCGTTTAAGAACAATGTCCCTGAAAACACCCTTATTGAAATCGGAGATACGAGATTTAGGTAAAAACAGATTTAACCATGGATGAGGAACTTCCCACAGTCCTTGTGACTGAAGTTTTAGCTCCCCACTTCGAACTTTATTCAAAAATTCAACATAGGAAACGTCTTTGCTGAACATAAATCCAGGCATAAAGCTTAACCCGTTAAACAATAATTGAAGCTCCTGGAAAGATATGTATCATATAGCCAAACTGTTAAATTTCTATTAAATATATATCATATACCTAGTAGAAATGAACCAACTTTAATTCAATGTGATGATTTTGATTGCGTACCTTGTCCACGGTATTTTGGGTGTTATCATCATAATATTTAGCCACTTCAAGGCAGTAAATAATCCCATGTTTTTTCACTTGGGAGATTATTCTCGAGTGATCTGACTTGGGGACAAAGGAGGATCTCCAGTTATTGGGAGAACCTTGGTTTATTAAAAGTGAACCTTCCAAGTAATCCAGCGCCTGCTTTTGTCTCCTTCCATTCATTGAAATCAAATACTCTTGATCTCCGGTAAAAGTGGAGAAATCAGTGTAAAGCATTCGTACCCACTTAACCTAGGAACAAAAGAGACCAACTATGTATTTAATTAACCAATTGATACACAAAAGTATATCTATGCAATATAGAATAAGACAGCACTTTATATAATTAGTACCCTTTCTGGCGCTGGCTTGAGCGCGATTCTTGCTCTGGTTATTATTCCAAACTGGCCTAAACCTCCGAGAACTGCATAAAACAGCTCAGATTTCTGGGATGCTGAGCAAGTCACTAGCTCCCCTTTTCCTGAATCAGAAAAAACATAAATCTCATAAGCAAACCCTAAGTAACGGCATGCATGCAAACTATTAATTATTGCTCATTCTATATGATTAATTACATAAATTATTTTCAAAATACTTTTTAATCCTCTTATGAAAATAAACATAAAACTACAAATTTGCTTTCAACAAACCTAGTAAATAATAACAAATGGGAATTGAAAAACGGACTAATACTGTTCCATTATAATGACTTGTTAAATAGCCCAGAATAATTTCATGGGTGGCGTTCGTATAATACTCCAAAAAAACATATCTGGCAAGAATCACCGTCGGATCTTTTGTACACTAACTAACCCTTTGGCGGGTCCCTGATAAAAATTAACATACATATATATCCTAATTGATTAACAAATTATATGTTGAACAGCTGATGACTGCATATTTATATAACAGCACCAGCTTGTATGTTGTATCTCATAAATTTTTTTGCAAAAAGAGAAGATTGATAAATCATACCAGTAATGACATCCAATTCATAAACATTGCTGATCTGCGGACCATATCGAAACGTTTGACCGCTAATTCCAGCATTGGAGAGAGTCCCACCAACGGTTAGGTAAAGATAGTCGGTCCAGGAAATCGGTGTTAGTCCGTATTCTAGGGTGGCAATTAGCACATCAAACCAAAGCTGTTCGCCCCCAACATCAGCATAAAGACCGGACAAAGGCCTGTCAGAAACTGTAACTCCTGTCCGTTTTCGATTATTCTTAAGAGACAACATTTGCACTACGACTCCTTCTCGAGCCATAGCTTGTCCTCGGACGGAATGGCCATGGCCTTTTGCAGCTATGCTAAAAGGAACAGAAGAATTGTAGGAAGCTTTTATTAAAGTTACGATATCTTCCGTTGAGGAGGGATAAAGAACTGCTGCAGGATTTTCTTGGACGATATTTCCATAGTCGGTAGAGGCTGATTTAATGAAAGATGGATCTAAATGAAGCTTATCTGCGATATCAAGTGTTTGGAGCTTATGTGGAAGCAGAATACCCCAAGGCTCTGAATTGCCTATGGTTAAGATCAAACTGCTTATGATTAATAGGAATATTATATAGGTTGAGATTGGAAAGTTCTTAGCCATTTTTCCTAATGGAAGATGCAGTGAACAAGAGTTTAAGAAGAAGAGAAGAAAAACGAGCAGAAGCTGGTTTATTTTGGTGAGGTGAATGGGAAATGAGGCATAGTTATAAATAGACAGAGAATTAGAAAGAGTGAAATTCGATACAGTAATATTCTCTCCATTGTCTTAAACTGGTAGTGGGGTTGAGGTATTGCAAAAGACGTCGTAGGCTGACAAGGTCTATACTTTTCAAAGATGTGGAACCAAAGACCGTCCGTGTAATGAATGGAAAGAATTTGCTTAGTAATTAGTCCATACGTGATACGTGTTTAATATGTTTGTGTTTATGATTACATTAAGAAGAATCATGGCCATCCACATATTTTTTAACATTCTAGTGGGTCCTATTGCAAGACCAATATGACATTGGATTTAAACCGTTTGATTGTGATCTTATTGTCAAGATTAGTCAAGTTTGGTCAATTGGAATTCTACTCATTTTTTCCCTTTTCCACTAGTAATTAAAAAAAAGAAATATCATTCGTTTCTTAGTTTAGGATGTGTATTATTATTAGTGATCAAAATTAGGTAATCATCAAAACGATCTTTGGGATTTTCTATATGGGTTTCGAAGAACTTTCACGAATCCAGGAAAAAAAAGGTATTGTGTTTTTGTTCCAACACGAGAGGTTCACAAATATATTTTGTAATGAGAAACAAACGAAAGGGAGGAGACAGCAGCCAGATTTTCTTCCTCAGCAGATTTTGTTTGTACGTATCTAAGGCTACATGGCAGAGGTAAAGTCAATTTCAGACCGTAATTACACAGCCTCCCCATTACGCACTCATTAAACCACTAGAAATTCCAATGGACTGGTTCCTTCGGAGTACCATTTTCCAGTTTTCTCTTAATTACTTTTCAATTTCTGTGTTTGATTGGAATTTAATTATAACTTAATTTTAAACTCGAGTTTTTTTTGTAAAAAAAAGGCAGAAGGTGGACAAAATCTAATATATTGTTAATCCTTTCAATTTATTTTAAAATCGAATACATGTGAATGCTAAAAATTAAAAAAAGAATAATTCACATAAATCACTATAAATTATCAAATCTAACCCTCAATGACTTTCTTTAGTTTGAAAAATAAAATCACTTAACATCATATTAATCATTTATTGTTTGGACCATCTATTTCAATTGATTGCTACAATTTTAGTTAGAAACTAGATGGATAATTATCTCTTAAATAATTTCTCAGATTTGTTTTGTTCCAAGCTGCTCTGGAACATGCCAGCAGAATAGTTGAAACAATCGAATTTAATTAACTATGTTGCGCATAATCATTAAGCAACTTGCATGCAAAATGCTGGCTAGAGAACAAAATCATGCCATGCACACGGGACATTAAATAATAATATTTGTATATAATCAATCTCAATCACAAGAATTTGGCCCTGCCCCTCAGTGTATTATTAATTTTACACGTATATATAGCCTATCATATTATACATGGTGTCCTTAAGTACCCACAAAATTAAATAATTCGAATAATTTGAAAGGAATAAAACATATCACAAATTATTTATACCTTATATTTTTCTAAATTTGAAGCATCTTTGTATTTAAAATTAAATTATCATAAAAGATTTGGTTGGAAATCCAAATTGGACTAACATTTAAACTCTCTTTGTCTCGTTCAAAAGATGATCTTTGACCTAAAGATCTTACAGGTTCTATCGAAGACCTGTCAGATAGCAGACCTTTCACCATGCACGTGGCGCCATGCATTCATATTACCGAATTAATTAATCAAAAATTATAAATGTTATGTATGCATCATGCATTTCCTATATCATATGCATGCATGCAACGAAGTATAGCAAGACAATAGACATAGCCATAGGAGCATAACAAAATCATCTACAAGGATGATCGCATAGATAAGTTATGAAATAAATATTATTTTATTTTATTAAAGAATAACGCTATTTATTCCAAAAACATATAGATAAAAGACAACGAATATTACGTTAAGAAACTTCATGGATATAACTAAACATGCCTTGTGACATGTTAAAATAGTGATTGTTAGGTCGTTTGCCTAACATGAGTGAGAAAGGAGATAAGACTTTAAATTTTCCATACTAATTGTCAAAAATAAAATAATACAAACATTCGTTTTTAGTCTCATGTCTTTTAACTTTGCAGTAAAGTTAGACTTCAAAATTATTACACAAAAATTGGTATAGGAAAGTAATCTTTTTTTTTTTTTTTTACATATGTGAAAAGCTTTAATATATTAAATCAAGATAAACATTAATTAAATTAATTTATCATCACATTAAAAAAAATAATTCATATAAAAATTTTAATTTATATTTTAATATTTGTATATTAAATAATTTGAAAATTGATGTGTTAATATTACACTATTTTAGATATATTAAATTTAGATTACTTGAAATATTAATACATTAGAATACTAATGATTATGTAATATAATATTATATAATATCTACACGTGGTATGATATAATGATAAAAGATTGATTGATTGTTTTGCATTGATTTTAAATTTGAACCAAGGATTAATACTACCATTTAAATGGAGTCTTGATAATAGCTTTTGAATTAATCTCTCTTATAATTTTATTTGATCTATTTTTTATTGGACGATGATTTTTAAGTCAATCCTAAATTTGATAATGTCCGATCGCTTCTCTTATAATATTGTTAATTATTAATTCAAATCATATATCGTTCAATTTATTTAATTTATAATTTAAATGAAATAAATTAAAATTTTTTTTGTATATAAAATAATAATAATAATAAGATAAAATATGTCAAAAATACCACAGCATTGAGTAAAACTATAGTAAAAGAAAATTGATATGCATGATATATATGAGGTGATAATTACACAATAATAATTAGGTGGTTGAATTGATCAAAATTTTTAGAGCAAAGATTTTGAAAAAATATATTCAATTCAATGTTCAAAATCTTTACTTTCAAAGCTTAAGTTTTTAAATTAAGTGATAGTTTTATAGTCTTGTATTCAAAGTTTTTTATAAATATTGAAACTAAAAAATAATTATTTAATTTTAAGTTAAAAATTTAATTTAATAAAATTTGCGTGTGATGGAGAATAATCAACTACTACTTAATACCATTATATAAGCTTTTACTTTTAAAACTTAACGAGATTAAGTGGAAATTTAATAATATACAATGACTAAATATGTTTGAATTGAAAATGAATCCATATTTGCTGGTCAATCGATCTCTTGTATTTCTATGATTCTATCTATCTATCTATCTATCATACGTAAAGTAGTTCAGAGATTTTGCCTGCTGCGAAAGCAGGCTTCCAGAATTGAGAATTGATTGATACAACAAATTATACTATGAATGTTCAAGGGAGCTACACTACAATACGCAACACAATAAATATACAATACGCAACGCAATTTTATTTATTTATTTATTTTATGTAAAATGAATAATGTTATGCTTTGCTTGTCGATAATGAACACCTAAAATGAGAGAGAATTTACAAAAACATGGGTAGGGACCTTGGAGGAGAGAGGGGGAGGGGGATTATTTGAAGATATTCCAAATCTTTATGGGGATGGAAGCCAGCCAGCCCACCCACAGGATCACGTGGTCCAAAGTCCAAACACAAAAACAAAAAATTGGAACTGAAAAAAATAAAATAAAATAAAAAGCACGCCACCGCCAAATCTATCAGAGGCGTTTATCTTCTTCATACAATTAATACAACCTAATCTCTCTCTCTTCCTTTTTTCTTTTTTGGAACTGTTTTGATCTATTTTTTCAGACCTCCTTTTAAATTTCTTAAGTTCTTTTAATAGGTATACAATACATCCATACGCATCATAGCCTTGCTCTCTTTGTATATGGATTTATACCTAACTCCTTTCCTATCTCTATAGGAACATCATTCTCAGCTCTACTTTATTTTTATATAATATATAGTGTTAATCATTGTTTTAGTATTTATATATTCATAATAAAAACGCATCCCTCAGTCTCTCATATTATTGTTCAAATATAGGGAATAAATAATTAAAAAAATAATAATTTTTTAAAAAAATATTGGGGAAGGCTAGTGCTGGAAGTCTATCTAGATAACAAGGACACATAATATAAAATCTAATTTATTTTTATTTTTTACACATATTATTATTATTATTATTATTATTATTATTATTATTTTCTACTTTCGTTGCTTGGTGCATATTATTTATGTTCCTATTCAAACCAGTTTCTTCAGTGTCAGGTAGAAAAAAATAAAACACTCACTTATCTCGTGTTTTGTTTTGTTTTGTTTTATTGATAATCAACCACCATTATTAAGCGTCACTGCTAATTTAAGAGCTGTTGTATATACTCTCTCGGGAAGCAGACAAAGGATTATTCGAAACCAAAGTAGTATAATTAAACATCGTCATTAGCTGAAAACAATTTATTAATTAATTAAAATTGAAGTAGTTAGTGCAATTGTATTATTAATTAATTAATATAACTTTTAAGGTAATAGTAAATTATTCAACAATAAAAACCCATATACAAAATAGGTATTATTCTCGTTATAAACTTAAAGTTTCGTTTAATTGATTGGTAATATGAATAACATGCTAGGATTTGGAAGAAAGAGTTGATGGCCGATGGGAGAAGATGAACTCCATGAAAAATGTATTGACCAAAACAGCCCAACTTTTCAGTGCAACTTGCCAGGTATCACACGTTCTTTCTCTGTTTGGTCATTGTCTGTACTAAAAGATAATTTACTCATATAGATTTTGAGCAAAATCTAGAATGGAGGATGAATTCTTATTATTATTAATTTACAGGCGAGGAGTTCCAGAACTTCATCTCCTCTATCAATGCCTACTATGCTTTACATTTGTTTATATTCTAATCAATTAATTACTGTTTCTTTCCTCTTGCTTGAACAATGAACAAAACATGTTCTTAGAAATGAAACCCAGATCGATTAAATTTTGTTAATCACAAATTAAGTGCTTATTAATTGATCATTATATACTAGTATTATAATGATATCATTATGTCATTAAATAAATACATATAAATAGGTTTACTTTTGTAGATGGGAATCAAATATACTCTAGCAAGCCGTCCATATATATATAAACCTAGACAAGAGGGGTCTCCTTTTGACTCTCTAAACCCTAAACCTTCATAACGAATGATAAATTGATATTCCTTGCCCACGATGCTTAGCTAGTTAGCATCCTTTGCTGGATAGAGAAAGACTTAAGTTGTTTTAATGTACACATTGATGTGGTGCATCCAACTAACTCATTTTGTCACTTCAGTCCTACTAAAAATTTAGATCGATCTTCTTAGTTAGTGAAATGTACCACATTAACGGTACATCCACCCTACGTAAAATTTTGTCAAATGGATAACATCTATTATGCATCACAGCATGATACATTCGAGTGCATTATATCTCGACCTGTATCCGTGTATGAATATGATGTACATGCATGCCATGTGCATTGTGTGATGATAATGATATATATGAAATGAAAATATTCAATCCATCAACTTTCATCCCTACGTAAGATTTTGGGTCCCCCTTCTACGAGAGAGATTTGATTCCTATATACATATCCAAGTTGAAAGAATGTACGTACCAACTACGAAGTTGGTTTTTGTTTTGTACTGGACTTTGATTTCTGCCAGCATACTGTTGTACTTCAATTTGTTGTTTTGCGCTCAGTTCTTGCTTTTCACCTCTCTTTACTGTCATTTACTGGATCTTCTTCAGGAATTCAAAGATTGGCTCAGCCTATCGTTCGAAGATAATCCAAAGAGTGCCGATATTGGGAAGAGAGAAAAAAAAGTGGAAAAGCCTATGACGGGATGCCATGTCAATTGAAATAAGAAACAAAATGAATTGGAAAATGGAAATAATTAATAATACTCGATTCATTGTATAAAGATATAACCTATTAATCCATTATAGTTGATCAGAAAATAAATGCAAAATTTGGTGATAAGTTAGACTAGACATGGTGAATTCTATTATTCTAACTCTTATTGTCAGCTAGATACTACTCTATATTTACCTACTTGATATTCAAATCCATTATTGAAAAAATGATGTTCAAGGGTTTAAAAAGTCATCTTTGATAGACACAGAGAACACTTGGTCAGAACAACCGTTCCAAGCAAGTCATTACCAACCAATCCGTAGGCTGCAGCCTACAGTTCTTGAATCGATTATTTTTTTAAATCTCTGTCCAGCTGGAGCAGATCTTCATAGGGCCACCGATCTAGAAAATAAGAGGCGTTCCCTTCCCTACCAAAAAATTGTAAGTTGCTTTTACACTAACGAGAAAGGTTTTTTTTTTTTAGGTGGGATCATTTATTGATGGTAAGAAATTTAATAGAACATGTCATATTATTATTATTAGATAATTTTATTGAAATCGTCCTACTTTCTCTACATTTGTTACATGCATGTAGATGTAGGGTACTCAATTTCGTATAAATTGATTTCTGATTACACAGGGATTCAGATCTCATTACATTGGGATGTGGAGAGAGAGTTTGGAATGGAAACAAACAAGCATACTTTTACATGTATAAATTGATAAAAGATTATATGTATCTGACAATGTTGTCATTCCTGCATCATACAAAATCGTCAGAAACAAACAAATCTATGCTGGTTCTTGTCGATCATGTTCGGATAGGAGCCGACAGTTTACATACTTGAGCATTATGTAATTTTATTTTCACCTAGGTAGGCTCATTAACATCTATGATTGGAATAAAACAATAAAAAAAAACTCGTTTTTTAAACAAGAAATGATTTAAGTGTGTGAATTGTCGACAATCCACATAAAATGCATGCGAAGGGAAATCGAAATAAAAATGCTGCAATAGAGACAAAAAGAAAAACACATATGGACCAACTCAATTTATGTGCTACGAGGGAAAAAATACTGTTGAAAATTTTCGGAATATATGAAGATGGGGTGATTCAGACAAAGGCTTGTCCTAAACATGCTTGCTAGATTTCAAAGACTCAAGTATATAATAATGCATGTATTCATTTCACACTAACAGAAACTTGAAACAAGATATGGGGTCTAGTCTGGACCAGGCTGTTGATAAATATAGACAAGGATGACATCTGTAGGTAATATGTTGGATGACAGAAACAAGAAAGCTGGCCAAAATCGACTCTTTTGACTCCAACCCGATTGCATAATGGCATCAAACTTCAAAACATGAATTCTATTATTCCATCTAGGATTTTGCTTTGAAATGGGACTCATCAAACGATAAGATAGTCTCATATCAGTATTTTGTTCGACAAAGAAATGTAGATGAAGATGATTTCATACTTCCAAGTTTTTCTTCATTAATATCAAATCGTTTTGAATTTTCCTTTCCCCGAGAAACTTTTAGAATCACGACAAATTCAAAGGGAAAATGAACGTTGTGTCCCTAGGGGGATCTCATTGCCAACGAATGCCATATAGTCACCTGCCATCAAACAAAATAGAATCTACAAAATCTTACCTATCTATACAAATGCATATCTCACTCTTGTATGTCATCGGGAACAATGACTTATGGTAAGAAAGAAATCAATTTCCCAACAAAATAACTAATATTTTGTTGTAAATATTTACTTATATATTTTAATACTAGAATTATAAAAAGGAAAGAAAGAAAGAAGAAAACAAAGAGAAAGTCGAATATATGATGCATCATCTAATATGGTGCATCCAACCACTCAAACCGTGCCACTTTGATCCGGGCTAAATGTAACAGATGTCGAGCCCATTTAACAAGTCACACTTTTACTAGTTCGAGCACTTTAATTGAACGCAACTAAGACTTTCTCAAAAGAAAAAACAGAAACGCACTTCTAATAAATTATAGGTTTTAAACATTTCCTAATTAAAATATGATGCTACTTTATTCAAACTGCTTTGACAGACGCTAAGATCCTATGATATATTCCAAGTATTCTCTTCCTAATCCCATCATATATTTATCTCCACCCACTCCCCCTCTCATTGCTCGTTTTCTTTATCCCCTATTAGAAAAATGTGGTTAAAAACTAGAGTAGTCGCTTTCGCTATTCCATATATTGACAAAACATGGCTTCACGCCATAGTAAATTTTCAAAGATGTTCTGTTGTAGTATGCCATTCACGTGTCATTGATACGCCTTGTGAGCATCTTCACCCCCTCCACATGTGCTAATAGCTATTCATCTCTTCTTGGCACTCTCTGAACTACTCCTTAATAAGAATTGAAATCTATGCCCACAACAGCACCGCCAACTACCAACATAGGCCGTGCATCTACTACAACAGCAGCAATAATAGGCTTGCAAAACCACATATCGCAATTATCAACCACGCTGTGGAAGTATATAACTTGCCTGTACACTACCATTAACCCTACTAATGTACAAACAATTTCTGCGTTAAGTGCTGTCTCTACTATTCCGTTATAAGGAACACGAAAGACCAGATTACTTACTTCTCAAATATGATCATTCTGTAGGCCATGACCTCCCTTCTAGAGTGATAGTAAAAAACAAAGGACTCCTAAAATTACTTTAAGCTCTTCCATTAAAGGTCTGCTATTAACCGTTTGGTCCATTGTCCATTGTCTTTGTTAGAATGGAGCAAAATAATTATTTAACCGTTTGGCAGAAATCTTCGAAGACTTGCAAAGGTTAAAAAATAGCAGTAAATCGATAATGGAGAGTGTCGATGCAGTATCTAAACAACAACACAAAAAAAAGTCTTATAAATTTTTAGACTTACAGATGTTAAAAACTAGTGAAAATTGACAATAAGCACCATTAACGACTTTCAAAAAATAAATATTTTATATAAAACAGATGCATTATGTCATTTATAATACCCATTTAATAAAATTTTATCATCTACATATTCACTGTCAAATTAATCACCTTAAAAATGAACACAATAATAATTAGAAATTTTAAAACATGTTATAACGTTATTGGATGGTCCTATTCATCGTAATATGTTGCTCATCCAAAAATGTCATAATTTCATAGAACCTCATGTGAGGTGGATGTAATTTAACCCGTAAGATATTAACTTGCACCCACTATTTGAACTAATCTTATACCACAAATTAATAGCATTACGCATTTCCTTCTGCAAGATCTTTTGCCTACACATGCATTGTGCTTGCCTCTACATAATATAACATTTTAATACAAAGCTAATTACAATTGTCAAAACTACAACCCTTCACCTTTCAAGGCCTTCTCGACTAATTTCACTACCAGGGACCCGGACCCTCTATTGTCTTTGGACAGCGTCACTGGAATGAGGTCCAGGCCCTTAACTCGAAGGCGCCAGCAAATCACCCAAAGACCAACTCATCCAAATACCGACAGTTACCAAACGACCAGATAAAACTCAATGCCTCCACCTTGATGCTTCAGTCGTGCAATTGGCGTTATTCGAACCCTGAACTTGCCTTGTCTCAAGTCCATATTCCTACCACTCCAACCACCCAGTCAGGTGTGACACAATGAAATAATGTTCAAGCAGTATATACATTTTGATAAGACAATACCTTTTGATGGCATACATGTGTATGACTCACCCAAAAGAGCCAGCCAACAAAAGAAA
Organism: Trichilia minutiflora; assembly: GCA_035590515.1. Taxonomy (NCBI): domain Eukaryota; kingdom Viridiplantae; phylum Streptophyta; class Magnoliopsida; order Sapindales; family Meliaceae; genus Trichilia; species Trichilia minutiflora. Next base: position 5,807,598 of record JAVXUL010000019.1, read on the forward strand.
TTCAACTTTAGTATCTTATTAAATTACATTTAATCCTTAATGTGAAAAGAAAAGAAAACAACATCCAGAATTATCCCTATATAATCGCATCCATTAATTTCAATACATATTTCAGGTGAAAATGATACTATTTCCCCAAACCAACGTAACAGGAGACTCTGTAAGAAGAGTAAAGTCTCGCTAACCATGAAAATTTGTTCGACGACATTTACTTTGTGAGTCCGTATAGTAAATCTCAGAGTGCCTTGTGAAGTGAAATAAAGACACTATACTGTCTATAAGCCACAATGTCAATCAAGCGGCTGGAACCTTTTTTCCATCTTCAATGAAGAAGATTGCAGTTTCGGGACCTAAAATAGGAGAGGAGGTTTTAAAAATTTGAGATGATTTTGACCAGATTCCATGTCTAGTTACTTTGACATAAAGGCCATAAACTTCTAACTATGATGTCTATCAACATAACAGTCTCATAATAAATACTTGAGGAACCATGCAAATAAAGATTCACACAAAGATCATCCTGGTCTTTGCCACAACATGATGTCGAATTCCCGACAGCCACTGTGAACAGCATTCCTCCATGAGCAAGGCTTTCAAAATTATAAACATTGTAAATGACAAAATAAAATCACTAGATCTGCAATGTTTTCTTTGAAAACCGTTGTCTCCTAGTTACAATAATTGATCCTAATACCAAAGTGATCAAAGTCAATACTTAAAATTTTCAATTCAGGTTTAACTCTCTCACAGAAGTAGGTTTCAGCCAAGGGAATTTAAAATGGTTTCCTACTTTCACTATTAACTCAATCTCACTTGGCTATTCAGCAAGACCAATATCTACCAAAAGTTACAACTTCAGCATGGTCATCACAAATAAGTGTTTGTCAAATTCATGATCTACTATCAGACACATGTAAATAACTATGTCAAGCTTTTCCTAGACAAGCAAAGTCATTAGCATGCCCTTATCTTTCCAATCAACACCAACCACCCTGCCCGCCAATTAAAGGAAAAAAAAAATGAGAGGAACTGTCTGCTTGGTCACCAAAATGTGCAGAAGTTCTTGATATGCAAAGGTATGGACTACCATATAGCAAGTAATTTAAGAATTTTATAGTTAATTTTAACCAAGGAAAAAAATCAATGGCACTTTTAACTCGATATACAACATTGATGAAGATGGATAGTGATGAGAATAAGTTACATCATGACATGTCATATGATATAGCTCCTTGAACATTGATCTGCTCCTTCTCAGTTGGCCCCTGATGAGCAAGTATTCATTCAGAAAACCAAACATACAGTTAGCATTTATGGAAGAATCAAAAATCTATTCTGTACAGAAAGAAAACACACCTTAAACAACTGAGGCCCCTGTAGCAAATTTTTTTCCAAGTTTCTTTGAAGCATCACTAAGTTTAACACCTGAAAGGTGAAGAAACTGAGTCAATTACCATTATGGGCTAAGAACTCAAAATAATATAGAGAGAGCAAGCCTCAAGTCTGGGCATAAAGAAAATCCGTAATGTATGACAATAATTACATTTAATATTTAACATTTAATTATAAATATTTTTTTGTTTAGTTAGTATAGCTTGGTCATCAAGTTTACTCGATCTTCAAGTTTGTTTGATCTTGAATTCAAGTTTATTTGGTCACCAAGATAACTTATATTGCAAGTTTATGAAATCCTTAAGCTCTTTATAAACAGAGAAGTTTGTTCAATCCTCAAACCCTCTATAAATAGTGAGGTTCATTGTAATGTAGGAAGGTTCGTAATGCAAAACTCATCCTTTGATTACTCAGAATAATCAGATAATTGTTTTCTTCCTAGAAAAATAGTTTTCTAGAAAGAAATCTTTCTAGAGAATTATTTCTCTATGTTTATTGTTTTTCATTGCCGCTTTGTCAATTGATATCATGGCCTTGTTGTAACTTGGTCTAAAGGCAAAGGAAATGACTATATCAGCCACTGCAATGACACAGATCATGGGCACTTTGGGCAACGATTTAAAATCATGACAGATGTTTAGACTGAATGAAGCATGCTTTAAGAAAGCTTCAGTAGATTATCATTGGGCCACCTACCTATATGAATCCTTCTAGTGGACAATGAATTCATTAAAGACCAACATCCTAGAGGACAAGAACAAGTTCATAGGGAATCTTATTATCGAATAAAATTCAATGATCATCTTCATATTGAGGATTTTCTGAATTGGGTCTTTCGAATGTATGAAAATTCCTGAAAAAAAAGCAAGTAAAGTTAGTGGTATATAATTAAAAGGAGGAGCTTCTTCATAGCGGAAACATATGCAAATCGATAAAAGACATCGACAAAGCAGTGAAAAAGAAAAATAAATGAAGTAAAACAATTCTCTAGAAAAAAATATACATATATTATTTTGAATGGTCAAAGTATGAATTTTGCATTATAATGAACATTTCTATTTATAAAGGGTTTAATGACCTAAAAAACTTAGAAAATAAGTAATCTTGGTGACCAAGGAACCTTGAAGACCAATCAAACTTAAAAATCAAGCAAACTTGGAAACCAAACTAACTTGAAGATCATATAAACTTGATGACCAGGCTGTTAGTTATTAAAAAAGAGAAAAGAAAAAAATATTAAATATTAAAAATATTAAATGCAATTATTGCCTATATCAATCCACACCTAAGCTTCTCAATCTTTGAATTATGGAATCCCTATAAAACTAATAAAAATTAAAGCAGCAGATGGCTAACCAAAAGCTCCAAGTCTTTTACTGAAGTGATACATTTTCGCTTGTTATGGTCAATAACAACTTCTTGCTTTCCTACAATACGACCCAATGCCAAATTCAATTATGGCAAACTCAAGCAAAAATACAGATGTTGCTTGCAGAACATGAGTATATGCGATGAACGGAAAAGAGAAATTATAACTCTTACATTTTTCTTTATCTTTCCACCAGGTAGGCGTTTAATTTCATTCTCCTTAGGTGCTAAAGTAGCCCCAGGAACCGAGAGTAAAAGATAGATAAGTTAAAATATGTCATCATTCCATACATATTCAAGTCAAAGACATAATTTAAATTGTGATTGTAATAATAAAGTACAATAGATATATGTAATTCTTATGAAAAACAACAGTTAAACATTTTTGAGAAAATTTTCGATTATAAAATAAGAACCACAAATCTCTTCATAGTGTACAGTGTGGTGGATAGAAAATTCTATTCAAAAATTTTAAAAAAAATAATATTTATGAGATAGTGTTAGCCAGTACTTGATTCTAAGAATTAAATATATTAAACCGGGTAGAACAATAGCAAATAATATATATACTACCGCCCTATTTGGTATGACTGCATTTAATTAAAAAAATATAACTAATGATAACTGAACAAGTATGGTCCCAGTTCAACCATTCTATGAATTCAAAAATTACAAACTTTAGGGTTAAAGAATAGCAACCTTTGGCTTAAATGCCGATTCCATATCATCATCTAAATCCTAATCATAACCATTCCTTCTCCCTTCTCCGGACACAGTATTGCTCAAGTTACTTCTTATGTTTTGAGATCAAAAGGGCGATGGTGCTTAGTGTTTTGTTCAACCGACTGCATAATCCAAGAACAATTCAATATATTCACAACAGACTTGTAAGTAAATACAAACAAATTAACTCAGGCCTGAAAAAAAAAAATTCAATGCCAGGCGTACAAAATAAAAGTAATAAATCTAACATCAATAACATGAATCTTAGAAGAATCGATAAACAATGTATATTGTAATGAAAACTAACCTGAAGAAGCAGTAGATGCAATGACAGTGGATTGTAACTTCTCGGCTACTTTATCCACGTCCTTCGAATTTGACTCGGTAAATAATTAAAAACAAGATTAAGAGAGATAATAAAACGGAGGAGTATCCAAATCTGTCTCAATAACGGTGATTAAATTGGAAAACCTTTGATGAGATCAGGGTAAAGATCCGGAGCGTTTTGGATCAACCAGGGTTTACATTTTTCGAAATCGGATCCAAATTCACAGTACTCTGCGGCCAAACTGCACACACACAGTACCACAGGTGAACTGGTTGGGGTTTTTCCGCCACCACTGGAAACAGAGCTCGACTAATTCTCTATTATAAATGCTGAGGGAGATCGTGTGAAGGGTTAAACGATGCGTTTTGACAGCCAAATGTCTTTCAATATTGCGCCATTAAAACTCTGCGTTCTGGAAAGAAATAATTATAAGTTTACCCCAAGAAAAATTATTATTATGCTTTTTATACTTATAAAATTACACTTTTACCTATACATTAAATACTAGAGCTAAGTATACCAACATTGTATAAATTAATATGATAATACTGTACGATTATCATATATCTTATATTTTTATTAGAGTAATTAAAATTTTACATAAATAAAAAATAATAAATTAATTAGAACAAATACAATTATATGATATTATCATATTAATTTATATAAAGAAATTTAAGCTCTTTAAATATTATTAATATTATTAATATGTTGAATTTATTTATAAACAAAAGAGGTATGAAAAATCTTGATCAAAGTTAAGAGTACTATTAAATTTTAATCAATTTTAAAAGAGTAAAAGTGAAAAAATATTAATAAATATTACTTTTGATGACGTTTATTCTTTTTTATTTTTTACTGATGTCTAATCTTTTACTAAATTTAAAAAAAAATAGATAAGAATGTAAAATTGCTTATAATTTACTAAATACTATATTTTATATTTTATTATTACTTAAATTTAAATGGAATAAAATTATGCTTCTATTCCACCATTAGAGATGTGTCTAAAGCGATAATTTTTTTACCATACTTTAAATTTGAATGTCTTCATGTTAAATATACGGAACAATAAATAATTGTAAACATAAATATTTTAATTTAGTATAATTAGAGATGGATATATGTGATTTAAATTGATTTATAATAAAATTTTAAATCAATTCGTATATTATGATTTGAAAATAACTCAATTTAATTTAATTCATGAAAATATTATAAATGAATCCAATTCAAATCCCAAAACTTAATTTAAGGTAATTTATATTTGTTGTTTGAATTATATTATAAAATTAATTATATAATAATTTGTTATTATCAATTTTATAACTCTTATCAATATTTAAAAGAGAGTTTCATAAACAAATTTCTTTTTCAATTTTTCTGTGAACAACTTTTTTTAAAATTATTATTATATAAAAGAAATTGAGATGGTCATATATAACTTGAGACAATAAATAAATAATAATAATAAATTTTATTTGATAATATTAAGTAGTTCAATTTATAACATCATAATTTGAAATTGATCCAATTTAAATTACAAACAATTATTTAAAAAATATCAATATATAAATTAATTTAAAATTTTTTCAAATCAATTTAAATAGTAAATTTTATCTATTTGGATCGATTTGAAAATGTATATTCTTAAAATATGATTAACAAAAATCTAAAATTTATGTTAAATTTTATAATTTTATGAACCATTTAAAATTTAATTTAAATAAACAAATATTTAGTCTAACAAAAAATATTATTATTTTATTATAAAACAGTATAAAAGTGCGATGCAGGGTGTTACCTGTGGGGTGGGGTGGGGAGCTAAGTTTTGCTTGTGCATGCCGTGCAATATTAAACAATATTTGATATAATTTAGAGAAGCCGTTTTGTTGCCAAATGCGGGTCAAAAAATTCAGCGTGAGTTCACCGTATATAATACAGGCCATGCGCACATGCCAAACATGCCCTAAAAAGGATTAAGAGGGTAAGCACAGCACGAAGCACAAACTAAAAGAAAAACAGGACGAAGAACGGAGTCGATGATTGAGTCTTTCGTAAAAAAGGGTGTAATTCATTTTATTGTGCTGTGTTTTTGTGTTTCCATGAATATATTTAACTAAATTTATTTAGCCAAGGCTAGAATGATGCCCGAATTTGATTGTTCATGTATTTTAATTATTAACTTATTAAAATACAATTTCATTTAGTGAATTTATAATTTTTATTAGTGTTTATTTATTTAACTATATAAGAATCAAGAGGTAGATGTTATAATTTATACAATTCTTAGTTCTCATAAAATTTAAGGAACTTTTAATGTTTAATGTAAAGCCTCATATCAAAGATAGATTGTATTAAGAAACACTTGAATTTAGTGGGACTAGTAAGCTAGAGGTCATAAATTAAAACACTCACAATAAGACTTATATATCAAATTTTCATCGGAAGAATTAATAACTTGACTCATAAAACACGAATAAAAGAAATTAATAGATAATCCAATGCCTTAATGTTTTATTAAATTATTGTTGTACTCGTTCTTGCATCATATTCATGTTATATTATTATATTCATATATCATATAACTCTTTTAATTTTTTTATTTTATTATAATTTTAAAATTTTTGTTATAATTCTCAATTTTTTATTAGATTTTTAAACTTGTAATAACACAGCAAATTTTTAAAAATTGAAAATTTATAATAAAAAATTAAGAAAAGAAAATTATATCCTAGACACATATGCACTATAACCTTGCCCGTTAAATTGTTTTTTATTAAAAACATAAATAAAAAATATATGCTTGTTTAGAGAACGATGGATTTATCTTTTCTTTCCAGGTAGCTTCCCTTTCGTCTGACTTGAAGTATTATACTTCCATCGATAAATTCTTTATTATTATCAAAACCAAAGCCATTAGTTGACGGACGTAATTGAATCCAGCCTCTTTTTCTCATGATGTGGTGGAAATTTTGCTCTCTTCTTGTAATGACAATGAACGATCGTGAGAATAAACAAAGCAGATAGAATTGGTGATAGCAATGAAGACAAAATGGACATTTCAATCCACCAGCATCTTTGGATTCCCTTTCTTTCTTTCTTGCAATTTTTCAAAACTCGATATTTGGGTAGGTCCTATCACATCTACCGAAGTTGGACATTATTCATACCCTTCTCGACATTAAGCTACACATTAATTTGCCTTGTGGGGTTAACTAATTATCCATGGAGATGCCATCTTTATCTCAAATTTTCTAAAAAACATAAAGAAAGTGAAGGCGACAAAAATTGTTTATAGCAACTAGCAAGTAGGACATGGACTTAAAAGGGCATTGGGTCCTCAATAATGAGTTCCGACTTTCGATTAAAGAAGCGCAATGTGTTTTTGCCGTTGCAATGGGAGAAATTTTTTTTCTAAAAATGTTTTCCCTTGGCCCCCAAATTAGAATTCTGATTAAACATACTGTGCTATGCGACGATTGAAGTGGACTGAGTCATTTGACATTACTTTTTTTGTTTCATAGTTGTTACATGACGTGGAACGTTTTTTGGTTTATTTATTTATTTATTCTTTTTACATAATATGTTACACACTCGTCCATATTCCCACCCACATAACAAGACGCCATGGCCATGCCAATACCCATGCAAAAGCATTGAAAGCGATTTATAGCCGTAAACCAAAGCTTGTTCAGTCAACAAATACTAAATTCTCTACTCTACAGTACACAACACAAGAATTATTTTCTTTTAATTATATTCTCAGATTCAAAAAATAAAAAGGCTTAAAGACTTCCAAATCTTAACTATACTATGCTGCATATCAAAAAAACTTACATTTCTAAAAACAAATATATTCATAATCTCCAAACCATTACCAGATTTCTCAAACACAGCAAGCTGATAAATTAGACAAATATTAATGGCATGAAAACTTCAAGAATTAAAAAGGAGATGCATTGAAACATTCACAGATATTAATTACTAAATTAATACTAGTAATTATAAGAAACGCACATTCAATAACTAGAGAGTGTTTTTTTTTTTTTAACAAAAAACAGAAATGACAGAGAAGGCCCCGCAAACTCCAAATGATCCAGCAGGCTATTTCAGTCGAAAACTTTACAAGCATGCAAGGGTGCTTTAGATCTCTTCCTCCGATTACCGTTCGCTCCATCTCATCTCACCAGTCAACGTCAAGTCTGTCATTCGCCAAGGCTGAACAAACCAACACAAAATAAAATGACCAGAAACCCCTTACGTTTTGTGCTACCAAACCAACGACAAGGTCTAATATCGGAACTGCAAAGTCCAAATTACATAGGCGGCAGTCGGCAACACTCGAACCTGAACAGTAGAGTGAAGACTAACGGCCAACACAGCGCCCGTTTTAACAAACCTCTAACAAAAAGTAAAACCCAAACGGAATTTTCCTTTTTTACCTTCCCTGGAGCGTTTCTTTATACCGCAGCAGAGAATCCAATCTCTGCAATCGGAGTTGCCGCTTGAACTTGTTGATAAAGTCATCAGCTTTTGCATCAACAGCATGATCTCCGTCGTCAATTGTCACCGTTCTCTCAAGTCTCGCTGTCTGCGGCCTCCTTCGCTCTACTGACTCCGTGTTCTCCTTTTCCTCTTTCTCCACCATCATCGACTTTTCACTCACGGACTTCTTCATACTCTCCTGCACTCTCGGTTTCGCTTTCTTCGTCGTCTCCGATTTGCTCCTCATTGGCTTATGCTCCCTATTTACTTCTGTTTCCGGGTTGTTGATGACCTCCGTTTCTGGTTCTGGTTCTGTTTGTTGGGATCTATAAACCGAGTAGAGATTAATAGACCTGACCCGTTCTAAGAAAGATGGAGCTCGGGCTAGCCGGGGCTGCTCCGGTTCGACTGGTTTTGTGTCGTACGCGGGTTCAGTGTCCCCCTGGAAAAAGTTCTGCTCTTGTTCTGGTTCTTGGTTGTAGTTTGGAAACTTGTACAGTGAGAAGTCGATGGATTTCACTCTGTCTAAGAAAGAAGGAGCTCGGCCGGGCTGGATCTGGTGTGTTTGGACTGGATTTATGTCGTATCCATGTTCCGTGTGCTGCTGAAAGAAGTGTGATTGACTTTCTTGTTCTTGGTTGTGGTTTTGGAACTTGTATAGTGATAAGTCTATGGACTTGACTCTTTCCAAGAGAGAGGGAGCTCTTGCGAGTCTTCCATGTGAATCGTGATGATCTTGTTGATAACTGTGTCTTTTATTTGAATTGAACTTTGATATTACAGCAATGGTTCCGATGACGAGGTTGATGAAGAGAAATAGAGTTGATGGTGTGATCCAGCTGGTTATGGACATCCAGAGAGAGACTACTGCGGTCATGATCGTAGCTTTTGCGAGCAGAGAGAAAAAAGTTCTTTTTCCTGAATATGTAAAATTGGGAAAACGGTGTAGGTTGGAACGGGAGAGCCTATCGACGGAAGCCGATTGATTTCTATTATATAGAAGCACAGCCAAGGGTGCTATTTTTTTTTTTCTCAACTTAATATTTTCAATGGGAGAGGATAACGCAGTTTTTCAATTACTACACTGCGGTAAGTTTTTTTTTTTTATACTAACATTAATTACATTTCAGTTTCAATTCATTTAATATAATGCAATCTTCTTATATATATATAAAATACAATTCTTTAAAAAAAAACACTTCTTTCAGAATATATA
>JAVXUL010000019.1:5818523-5829919 GCA_035590515.1 Trichilia minutiflora
AAAGGATAATAGGATTATCCCAAAAGATGTACATAGATAAAATACTGAAGAAGTTCAGTATGGAGAACTCTAAGAGAAGTCTCCTGCCCTTCAATCACGGTCTTAATCTTTCAAAAGATATGAGTCCAAAGATCGATAAAGAGGCGCAGTGGATGCATAGTATATCTTATGCTTCGACTATAGGTAGTTTGATATACACGATACTATGTACACGACTTGATATCACATATATTGTAAGTGTTACGAGCAGATATCAGGCTAATCTTAGTGAAAAATATTGGTCAGCTATTAAGATAATCCATAAGTCTTTACAAAGGACTAAGGATTTAATTCTGACTTATGGATCTCATGAATTGAGTATACAGGGATACTCAGACTCTGATTTCCAGTCAGACTTGGATGATAGAAAGTCCACATCTGATTTTATTTTTGTATGTAATAGAGGAGTTGTCAGTTGAAAAAGTTTCAAACTGACTATGACAGGAGATTCCACTACTGAGGTTGAATATATTGTTGCTTTAGAAGCAGCAAACAATGCTGTTTAGATGCGAAAGTTCATATCTAAACTTTGTGTCATTCCTAATATGAGTTATCCGATAACTCTATTATGTGATAATACTGGGACTATTGCACAGGCAAAGGAATTGAGTGCACACCAGAAGTCCAAACATATTCAGCATAAATATCATATTTTGAGAGAGTTCGTTGGGGCTGGAGAGATATTGATACAGAAGATTGCTTCAGCGGACAATGTAGCTGACCCACTGACTAAGGCGACGACACAGAAGCAGCTGGACCAGCGTCTTGAAAAGATGGGTATACGATATCACAACGAATGACTTTAGTACAAGTGAGAGCTTGTTAGTGTGTATGACCTACAAACCATTCATGTTATCGATTTCAGGGCTTATGATCTTGTATAAATTTTATATTTATTAATGAAAAAAATTATTCTTTATTTACATACATTAGCTGTTTCCTTTATTTTTTATACAAATGAATATTGAATATATGTAAATTATCTAGATTATTTTATTTAATTATTAAATAAATTATCAAAGCATTCCCTACGTACGTAATGTTGAATGGGCAACTATATCACACAGCAGGTATTTTAGTTGCCGTCTAATGATATTATATGATAATATATGTAGGTTGACAATATGTGTATTGTCATAAGGGTATTATTATGGATTTATAGTTGATGAACTATTTATCGAATAGGATCGAATATCGATAAATCATATGGTATGCATGTAATTAATGATTTATCAATGGATTGTCATAGTATACGACGTAATTCTTTGATCTGAGATATCTAGAATCGAACTCTATATGGATAGGTATATTTTATATGGTGTATACATGCAGGACTAATCACATCTTGTACAAAAAGCTGATTTGGATATGCTTTATTTATATAGGTGTTCAGTTGACAGTCAAGATGGAATCCATTGGCTTGATATATTGGGCTGAGAATTACCTTTGCCTCAGTCCGAGTCGAGTTCCTAATCGAATGACGATATGATGTCTTGATTAGAAGTCTGTGGCCACAACATAATATTGATATATGATCAATGATTTGAATGAGTATTGAGATTAGGGTTTTGACAGTCCATGAACTCCTATCTCGATCAGGATACGACAACGGAAGGATATCACTCACAATTTACGTGTAATCGATGAAAGGTTTGGTGAAGATACTTCTTTATCGTGACTTAGGGACTATAGCACATTGCTAGATACTAGCCATAGTCGTTGAGCAACTGAAATGTTCGGAGTCAAAATGTTCGGCACTTGTTCACGGCTGAGTCATGATGAACTTTCATGTTCCACCAAGATCCTCTAATGCTTCTTCATATATATGAGAGAAATTAAAATATTATTGAGAGAGGACTAGCACCCTCATGACAATATTGAAAAGGCCGAAACTGATACGTGTAATGGTTATACATATTAAATACTCTTTAATGTGTTAAAGAGATGATATTCTGATGTCATAATGTTATTTAATATAAATAACTTGCCAAAATTGATAATATTGATTATCAAATATGTTAAAATATGATTTTAAGTCAAAATGATGAAAATTAAATGAAATAGTTTCATTTAGTATAAAATAACAATTTTGCCCCTAGTGTAACATGTGTGTAATTTATTATAAATTACATATTTAAATTTGATAATTCTAATTATAAAACATATTAAAATATAATTTTAATATAAAAGGATAAAATCTAAATTAAAATGTTTAATTTTGATAGAAATAATCATTTTACTGTTATGTATAAATGTATCAAGGGTATTATGATAATTATATCATATTTATGTATTTTATGAAAATACATTAAATTAATTAAATGGTTAATTTATTTGACAATTATCCACTCGATTTAATTATTAAATAATTAAATAAAGTTAATAGATTTTAATGGTTAATATGTTAACACTTGGATGAATGTGATTTGTCCAAATGTTTTCAATTTTATCAGATACCCATTGGTTGCATTTAAAGCATGATTGCATCCATGTAAAATGATTTGGATTGTATCATATGATTTTCAATTATTATATTATATTTATATGATAAATATGAATTAAAATAATTAAAAAGAAAAAAGAAAAATATATATATTATTATTTTCTTTTAATTTGGCAATTGAAATTGAATCTCTCTCACAACCTCTCACGTTGGCCAAGGGGAAGCAATTGAGGATGGGTGTCAAGTGAAGAGGATTCAAGCTTTTGGGTCTTTTCTTCATCACATCTTCAAGTACTCATCAAGTCTTCCAAAAGCCCTAAGATAATTAAACTTAATTTCCATTGATTTTCATGCTTTCTAGCCTAGGGTTTTGAATTGAAAAACTTACATTTATGCATGATTTAAGCCATAGAACCATCAGTACATGTATATCAATAAAAAAATTATTTCTATATATATATGTATGCTACTTTCTCTTTCTATTATATTAACGAATAGAGTACATATATGAATGCCCTGACAATCAGATTGTCTAAATTATTTCTTATATATACAGTATCAACTAGTCATTGATATAGCACAATAGACACACTGAATATCTCCGGTGAATATCATGAGATGATATTAGTGTGGGCAACATAACAGTTATATTATTAGGATATTAGTGTGGATTAACAGTTAAAGAACTATTTTTTGAACGTGATCGAAGAAATGATTAATCACACAGAATGTATGTAGTCAATAATTTATTATTAGATTATACCAGTGTGCGACATACTCTTTTGACCTTAGACATCATAATCATTATCTAGATGTACATAGCTCATATGGTGTATAAGTACAGGACTAATCATGCCTTGTATAAGAAGCCAATTTGATCATGCGTTAGTTATATCAAGATACGAATGACTGTCAAGATAGGATCTGTTGATTTGGCATAAAGGATTTGAGTTATCGTTGGCTCGATCCGAATTCAAGTTCCTAATTGGATATTAGTAAACGGTTGAAAGCCTAATACCCCTGGCTAGAAAACTCTTAAGTCATATGAAAGAGTTCGTAGTGACAAATTCAGCGCATAATGGTTGATGATCTAAGATAGACACTAAATTTAAGATTTTGACTTTCTATGATCCCTAACTTAGTTGAGATTAGTCGACGAAGGGACATTACTCACATGGAATGTACAATCGAATGTTAAGGTTCGATGAAGATTTTCTTCATTATGGTTTAGGGAGTATGGTGCATTGTTAGATGCTAATCATAATTGTTGGGCATTTGCAGAGTTCGGAATGAAGTCGATGAGATCGGTTTTAGCTCACGGGCAACACCGTAGTGAACTTATGAGATCGTAACCAAAAACCCTTTTGTTTTCTTCTATATTATGAGAGAGAATAATAATTGTTGTCTACTAAGAGAGCTAGCACTCTCGATGATAATAATCAGTCTAACGTTGTAAATAGTTTAACGGTTTCGAAAGCTTGATAAATTGACTCTAATATAACTTATGGTAAGTTATAATATTCTATTAATATTAGAGAATATAAACGGAATTTATTAAAGCTGGTTTGACTAACTTTAGGATAAGTTTGATATTAAAATGTTTAATAAGGGTAAACTTGTCATTTCTCCTTGTTATTATTATGAAGCTTGCTTTACAATCTTGGTATATGAATGTCATTGACTTTAAAGTCATGGACATTTTAGTAATCATGGTGGATAGTACATAAAGAGTCAAATTTATCATTTTTCTTAAGGTATTTCATTTTTGAAAATTAAAAAAAAAAAAACAAGCTTTCAGCTTCCTCTCTTTTTTGGCTAAAGAGAAAATTAAGTGGTTTGATCTTTGGACGCTTTGAAGTTTTTAAAGTTTTCTTCATCTTCCAAACATTAAAAGGTTAGTGTTTATGCTATTTATTTTGATTTAAAAAAATGATCGGTGTTTTTGTTCATTAAGTATATCATTAACCCTAAATGATGTTTTATAATATTAAGAACTCATCAGAAATATGGTTGATGTGTTACTTTAACAATGGACCTTAATCTTACAAACGAAATAAACAATCATGAGAAGATAATGGAAGCTTAATCAAGTTAACAAAAACCATCTTCTGCAACTTTTCATACAGTTAAGATTTAGGAACAAAAAAAAATAATTTGCCCCAAATGGGGAACTCTAACAAGTTTTAATTAATTCAAGCAACTAAAACATAAATAAGACCTATAATGGCAGTAACCCATCTTGCTTAGAAAGGTAATAATACCATTTTTGGCAATTAAGTATTTTTGTTAACTAAAAATCGTCAGCATTTCAATTTGCACTGAAAAAGCTTTCCACAAAATCCAGTCATTTAAGGTTTTAGAAACCAAAATCTCATAAGAAATCTAACCTTATCTGATTCGTTTAATACAATTTAATACTATCATAACTATATAACCTTAAATAGTCTTTCTTTTAAAACAATGCTAAACATTTAAAAATTTTCATCTCAAATGGTATGGATAGTATATTTTCACAAATTTTAATATCAACTATCACACTAATTTATGCTTATTTGGTAAATGCCCCGTCATTTACAATATAAATTTGTTATAGTTAGCACTGCTCTTTCTTTTATAGATCTATATCCTCAGAATTTTTCTTTAATTTTCATTATCTACTCTATATAAATGGTCATTTGTCTGGCTTTAGGGAAAAGATTAAAGAATAAAAAGTCAGAAAATAATTATGAATCGAGAGTTCGGAGGTGGAACTAGTTCTCAGGCGTGTGCCTCCTGTAAACACCAGAGAAAAAAATGTGATGAAAACTGTGAATTAGCTCCTTATTTTCCAGCAAGTAGATATCGAGAATTCCAAAATGCCCACAAAATTTTTGGTGTAAGCAACATACAGAAAATCATAAACTCTGTTGAGCCCCATCAAAGACAAGCAGCTGCTGAATCAATTCTAATGGAAGGTAACATCAGATACAATGATTCTGTTCATGGCTGTCTTGGTATTGTCGAAAACCTGAAATCCCATATAGAATTTTATGAAAAGGAACTTGATGCTGTAAATCAACAACTAGCTTTTTTCCGGGAAAGAGAGAAACAACAGAACTTGGAGAATTTTCTGAAGAGTTCATCTGTTGCGGAACCACCGTTAACGATCACCCCATCTCCATCAACGTTTGATAATTATGAAGCTTGCGGTTTCAATTCCCAGGCAACAACCCTACCTCATAACCTCGTAGACTACAATCCTCTATCATTTTCCTTTTGCCATTTATAATATATTTCTAATTCATTTAACCAAATCAAGATAGCTATATGATTAAACTGATTATCGTCTGTTCATCTTCTTTTATCAAATGTATGATTTAGCCTGATATAGGTGATATGAAGATAGTTGAGCGCATGTACAATTACCAATCAACAATGGAAGAAAGTGCAGGTGTTGAACCTTTTGATATGCAATCCATTGATCGGATTCTCGATCCCTATCAAACTGGACATGCTTTTCAATCTTTAGATCATCAGCCTGGAAATTCCAAGTACGTCGTTCTTTTATATTCTTTGTTCTTTTCCAATATTGTTTGCTCAAATTGAACATTATTTATATTAAAACCTGTATTCAGTGGGCAAGCAAAAGGTTCAGGGAAACAGCCTTCGGAATCTGTCAGTGATGAGGAAACAGAAAGCAAGGGCGTATGCATATCATCTCTGAAAGGGAAGAAGTAGATAGGGCATTAAAGATTAAGGAACGCAATAGGAAGGAAATGTCCATATACGCTAATGATGTCGTGTTTAGCGATCTTGATATCACCAATATTAATTATATTGTTATAAGAGAATTTTGTATTTTGAGTAGCAGGTACACAATCCATGTATCATGTATTTGAACTTGAGATTCATATATGAATGGAAAAGCTTTTTATAATTTTCTTCGGCATTTATGTCCGTCTTCTTAATTTTCTTTTTCTTTCTTCTTATTTTTTAACTTTTTGGTTAATTAGTATGCAATGGAGAAAACTATCAATACACTATGTATGATTTTAAATAGCATAAAACAATGTTGAAGTCGAACAAGAAAATTTGTTGAGAAGATGCTACAGTTAATAACATATACCAAAAATAATTTTACATGAAATTTTAAATTAGTTTTATCTACTGAAAATTAATTAAAAATATATTTTAATGTTTTTTAAAAAAAATTGTATGCCTTTTTTTTATTGATTTAGTAAAATTCCTAGAATTGTCTTTTATTATCATGCTATAAGCGTTAATGGACCACTATTTATTCCAAACTTCACACCAAATATAGATTTAGAAGTAGGGAGAAATCCAAATTCCCCCGTGACGTTTGGACAAAAAACAATCACCCCCTCCTTTAAATCAAAGTTAATCCAAGTCATCGATTATAAAAAATGAACGACTGAAATTAAAATAAATTTAAAAGAGGAGGTGATTGTTTTTTGCCCATAAGTCAGGGGAAATTTGGATTTCCCCCTTTAGAAGTACTTT
This sequence comes from Trichilia minutiflora, assembly GCA_035590515.1. Lineage (NCBI taxonomy): Eukaryota > Viridiplantae > Streptophyta > Magnoliopsida > Sapindales > Meliaceae > Trichilia > Trichilia minutiflora. The sequence continues at coordinate 5,825,506 of JAVXUL010000019.1, forward strand.
AGGGGACCAATAAGCTAGAAGACAAATTAGAAAAAAAAAAGTTATTATCACTTATCTCCCCTGATGTTTGGTAATATTTCACTTAAATGGTAAGAATGTAAAAATAGTCACTTACCTCCTCCTCTTTCTTCAATTTATCTTTTAAAATTACTTTTATACTCTCTTATACAATAATAAAAAGAGTTCACGACATCACCTTATTGTTGATAACTCAAAAAAATAATTCTCTTCTCTTTTATTAATTATTGTCATTATCTTATAATTCACTACCAAATTTTTTCTTCAATGATAGTTAAATATAATTTCATAACAAAATAAAATTAAAATAATTAAGATTGTTTATTAAATATTATATATTTTTTATTTATAATAATAACTAAATATATATTTTACTAATGACTAGAGAGCATTTGTTCTTTTCCCAAAGTTCCTTCCCTCGCTTAATTTAATTATGTAACTCCCTTCGTTTTCTAGTTCAGACTTCTTTTCCTTCTAAACTTTTAGTATTGAAATTTTATTATTATATATAAAAGTATAAAGATAAATGTTTTGCTAACGAGTACCTTTAGGGCATTTGTTAAATATTTTATATTTATTAAGTTATATTTTTTCATATATTAAAATTTATTATTAATTATTATATTAAATATCAAAAATTATTATAAATAATAAATATAAAAATCTTAACAAGTACTCTAAGGATATTTATTAGTAAAATCTAAAGATAATTGTAAAAGATAAATTTTTTTAAAAAATTAGTTATTTTTATATTTTTGCCATCCAAGTGAAATATTAAAAAACTGAGGCAAGTGATAATAATCTAATTAAAATATCAATTAAAAAACTTAGCTAATGACTCAGACTAATAAGGTGTACATGAAATTATCATCAAAAGAATTAAGAACATGACTTATAAGAGACGGATAAAAGAGTTGATAGATAGTTCAATGCCTTAATGTCTTATTGCATTATCGCTTTTTTCTATGGAAAAACGATATTAAGTCGTTACAAATTTAGTTTTAATTTATTATGCATCAAAAAATTTCATAATCTTACGAAGCTACATACTTATTTCTTGTGTGATTATAATTTTCGAAGCTTAGCCTTTGTGAATTTTACGAAGAAATTCAAAATTTTCATATTCGTCCTTCGATTACTAGGCTATTTTTGGTTAGATTAGATATCGAATTCGTCTCCAATCACTAGGATGGCAACATGCCATGGCGGATGGGCTGAGGACGGCCATCTCTGTCCCGTCCCGTCCCTGCTTTGTAATAAACAAGGACGGGCGGGGATTCCCCGTTTTGATATTATGGCCGACCGTTCCACGTTCTCTTTTTGGAAAAAAAGAACATTTACTATACTTGAGATGAATAAAGCAAAATAAACCTAAAAATCGAAAGAGCGGTCTTGGTATTTTAGACGAAATATACCTATCATAGCAAATGAATCAATTCTTACCATAGCAAAAGCATCAGTTAATACAATTAAAGAAAGCAATAAAGAATCAGTTTGCTTGCAGCAAATGACGATTAAAGGTAGTTAATATGCCTGAATCACAGATCACAAACAGAAATGATAAAGAACCGGCATCCAAAAGCATTATATCACAAAGATGATAAAGAATCAGCTTCCAAAGCAAGAACAAAAACTAATCGGCGTTAAATCCTTGATTGTGAGCGGCGAAGAGTGACTGACGAAGAGTGAGTTTGAGAGGTGCTGTTGAGTGTCAGATGCAAGTGTGCAACATAGCAAGAGGAAAAGTGGAGACCGAAAAGCGGAGATGGAGAAGGCGAAGAGGGTTGTTGTCGGCCGGCTGTGAAGAGAGGAGTGTTGTCGGCTGTTAACTAAATTTAGGTGGTTGTTTTTATCTTTTTTTGTTATAACTTGTTTTATTATTAAATTAAATGTTAAAAAAATAATATATCTATGTCTATATCTATATCTATCTATCTATAGAAAAGGGTAATGTGCCGGGCATCTGAGGGCTTGGGAGCCTAGTACGACACACCAATTGTGCAAGGTTTTTAACCCCACTATGATAATTTCTTTTCCAGGAGTACTAGTTACGTTGACAAGGCCTAAAATACAAAGATAACTGAGAATTGCTTTCAAGCCACATTCAAGAGTGAAATTATAATTACTCAAACTATAAATTGACTTGCTTCTTAATTTAAGTACAAAACATGCCTTATATAGGTTTCTAAAGTAATTCTAGTAAGAAAAATAGTAATCTTAGTTAAACAAGAAAAATAACAATTTTTATTAAACAAGACATAACTTATGATATTTCTAGTGCATTCTTCCATGGTAAGAGAAAATTTGTCCTTTGAATTTTAATGTTGATTTTTATCATCCTTGTAATAAGGGGATAAGTCAACCACATTGAAGGTAGTAAAGTATATAAGTATAAAAACATAAATCATGTTATAAAAAATAATTGTTGAAGCTTAAAATTTTTAAGGATACTAACTTCTTATTATTGATGTTTGATACCGATTTCAGGTTGATAGAAGGGGTTTTCGAGCTCTCTTAATCCTCAGTTGATGCTATTTTACAAGAAAAATGAACTCAAGAACCATCTACCATGTTTTCTTCTCATTATATAGGTTTTTCCATCAAAAACTAAATGGAGGTTACCAAGCATTAATTATGACGATTTTTACTTTCAAATGGCAGTTTCCTATAGTTGCAACAAAGTGGGAAGGTTCTTTTTGCTGTTATAGAGTTATGGACTACTTATGATGGTGGTTATCACCTACATTCTCCCACTTGGTCCATAACTTCCATAAATTCTTATAATTAAAAAACAAATATATGAATAATGTGATAGCTTATCAAAATCGACAACTTTTCTTCCATGTATTACAATATTTTATGTTTCTTACCTTCTTTTTCATATGTGAAAACTTATGAATATACCTTATGTTTATTCTTGATTGTACTTAATGATTTTAATTTAATGAATAAACCTTACGTTTATTTTAGGTCCAATTATAAATGAATTTTCTCTTAAATAAATATATACACAATAATAATGAAAAAAAATCATATAAATAAAATTTTATTAACCAAATAGTATATATACATATACAACAAATTATATAATGAAACCAAGTCCTATCCTTATAATAGAATACTTAAAATCCTTTAGTATCATGCCTTTTATCAAAAGATCAGCTATCATTAATTCAGTACCAATGTGCTTAATGATTACTTTAATTTTTTTAGCACATTCTCTTATGGCTAAGTACTTGATGTCAATATGTGTTTTTTTTAAACTCCCACTTTTATTGTTCTTAACTAAGAATACAACAGTTGAATTATCACAGTATATAATCAATGACTTAGAAACAGAATTCACAATTCTAAACCTAGACACAAAACTTTTTAACCATATTTCATATAAGGTAGCCTCAAAATATGAAACGAACTCGACTTCTATAGTAAAATTAGCAATCAATGTTTATTTAGCACTCCTCCAAGATACAGCTCCGTCAACTAGCATAAAGATAAATCTAAAATTGGATTTTTTTTTGAATCATCACAATCAACGAAGTCAAAATCTGAATAGCTAACTACTTCTAAATTATCAATTCGTTTGTACATAAGCATGTAACTTTGGTCCCTTAAAGATACCTTAAGACTTTCTTTGTAACTTTTCAGTGGTCCATACCTAGATTACTCTGATATCGTCTTAACATTCCAACCATAAAAGCAATATTAGGTCTTGTATAGACTTGAGCATACATAATGTTTTCAACAACATAAGCATATGGAATGTTTTTCTTTTTTTTTTCTTTTTCAAGATCATTTTTAAGACATTGATTCAAATTGAACTATCACCCTTGACAAGCGGTGTTATACTTAGTGAACAATCTTTCATCCAAAATCTTTCTAAATTTTTTTTATATAAGTTTTTTGAGATGAACCTAATATTCCTTTATATCTGTTTTTATAGATCTTTATGCCAATGACATAAGATGCCTCATCCATATCTTTCATGTCAAATTTTTAAAAAGAAATTGTTTTACCTCATGTAGCAATCCTTTATTATTGGTTACAAATAAAATATCATTCACATATAACACAAGAAAATAAATTTTACTCCCATTAACCTTTTGGTATATACATTGATCTATGATATTTTTTTCAAAATCGTAAGAAGAGATAACATCATGGAATTTTAAATATCACTTATTGGAGGCTTGTTTTAATTCATATATAGATTTTTTAAGCTTACAAACTAAATGCTCACCATCTTTAAAAGAGAATCCTTCAGGTTTTTTCATGTATACCTCTTCTTCTAGGTTTTCATTGAAAAAAGCCATTTTCACATTTGATGAGTACATAAAAGTGTATGTGTATTAAGGGTTAAATTTATCATTTTACACTTAAAGTATGATTAACTCTC
>JAVXUL010000019.1:5842925-5861544 GCA_035590515.1 Trichilia minutiflora
AGCAAAAGATTTATTAAAGTTTCTCATTTGTGAACATCACAGTAACTCGTCTGAAAATGCTTTTCACCATTTCAAAAGCATCTTTAATTCTTCAACACAGACCTTAAACAAAGCGCGTTGTTAGCAGCATTCCCAAATTAGTCTTTGCTGGTTTGTTTGGAATATAACATTTGAGTTATTTTAGTGTGCATTATCAGTTACCTAGTAGCATATGTTTATCACCTTTGTGATTTTATTTTATATGGTGCCTTGGAGTGAAGTGCTTTCTGCAGAACCAATTTTCAGGTGCTTCTTGAAAATGCATTTCAAGTGCCTCTCTTATTTAACAGCTCTTTCTGGATAGCCCTTATCAAGTGATTCCCCCCAGAGTATCCAACAAATGCTTCTCCAAAAACCACTCCGAATTTTTGTCATTTATCAATTTCAAACGAATAGTTAAGAATAGCTATACTATACATCATTGGCTTTTATATACACATACTTTTAGTTTCACTAATATAAATATTTTTGGTTTTGAATTATTTCATCATAACTGATTACTGTACTGATGTTTAGGTTTATCTGTGGCATACTTATCTGGTAGGCGATCATCAGACAGTCAGCAGTTTGGCACATACAGTCAAGATGATGTTGATGCATTGCGGGCATTAGCTGAGGAACCTGGAATTGTTGACTTGTTCCTAACATATCCTTGCCTTCTTATAAATATATCAAATGAACCTTTTTTGTTTGAGCTGTTGATTTTCTTAATCAGATTTTACTAATGAATGGCCAAGTGGGGTTACAAACAGAGCTGCTACAGTGGATATACCCACTGGGATTTCATACTCATCAGGCTGTGATTCTACCGCATCAGAGTTGGTGAAGGAGATCAAACCACGGTACGTGACATTAAGAGATTACTGCATATCAATCAATGTGCATACATTCATGTTCCGGGTGGTTTATTTATTTATTTTTTGTCAAAATCATGAAATAGACTTAAAGTTTCAAAGATTTTTAGTATATGATTATAAAAGTCTTTATATCAAGATAATATCTTTCCCCTTTTCCATTTCTATGGAGCATCTCCAAGTTGGTTCAATAGTTTCTGGCTTTTAATAAGATGAAAAAATGCTTTGTATATGTCCTCATTTGGTTATTAAAATGAGAGAATGCCAGGAAGGGAACCTTCCTGTCGCTCAACCACGTTTCATTACCCTAATTTTTTTTTTTTTGATAGACAACAGAGGTTTCATACCCCTCTTATTTTACCCTCTTAAGATTTTTTGGTGGCATATGCATGATATACAGGTTCATTGTCTGGCATTTTATCCTTATACTAGGAATTCTATAAATTATTGATGCCCAGTTAATTTGTGTGTTAATGTTTGTGTATGAAGTAGAATAAGCAATGCTCGAGAACTAGAGAAGATTGTAGAAATTGCATAATTAAATTTTAAAGTGGAACTACATTTTTATTCTGTATATATGTGATGAAGATTTACAAGGTGTCCAGACTGGCTGTTGACACAAAGTTTTCTATTAGTTGAGTTGGGGTCCTCACTCAACATTCTTTTACGACTTTCTGGCTTATTCAGTACCAAGCATAACTTTGCTGTTTGTATCAAACACAATCATGATTTATCTTTCTAATTGACAATATTTTCTGTGAAGCTATCACATTGCAGGTTCTATGGGTGTTTTCTATTCTCGTGAACCTTACTCTAATATTGATGCGAAGCATGTGACTCGCTTCTTGGGACTTGCTCCTGTTGGAAACAAAGATAAACAGGTCTGATTAATAATGTCAGAAATTTCTCATGACTATTTATCCTGGTATCACATATTTTTAGGTATTATTTCTTTTCTTTTTGTCGTATATTTGGCATTTGTTGGTGAATTGTAGATATTGACACAAGTATTAAGTTTGGTTGCAGAGACTGTTGTCAAAGTAAAAATTCTCGACATGAGTGTAGGATGATACATTTTATGTTTTTGTAGTATAATATTGGACATATTTACAACACAGCCAATGTGTTGCACTTTTGTTCTTTTACACAATATATATATATATATATATAAAATTCCTTCTTGAGTTAGGACTGGCGGGATAATTAAATCTAGAACCCCTTAACTCTTTCAATTATGCTCTTTTCTGAGTGATGTGTCCTCATTTGTCCTGCATGCTTCAGTAAGAGAGTTTTATTTAGATAATTGTATTTATTTGACAAAATAAGGATAGAACAAATAACCAGAGTCAGTGTGCTGGGCCTAAATTGATGGTTGTTACATTGAGTTGAAGTAAATTTGTTTGCATCCTATTACAATATATATTATAAAATAAAAAATAAACAACCCTAAAACCTATTGTATCAGGTAAAAATGTAACAATGTAAGGTTAATTATTTCCTCTGATTATTTTAAGTTTGTTGTATTAAATTATATTTTTCTAAGTTAACATATTTTCTTTCTCTTATAGAGGTTTTGGATGTTAAAAATGCTTAATTTTATGAATCCTGATGGTTTGAGTTATCCAAATATACAAACCTATTAACTATTTATTTGATTATGTAGAATATCTTTATGATTTTCTTTTTCTTTTTAATCTTATTATGTCTTGTAGAAAGTGATTATTTGTGACAGTAAACCATGAGGACTTTTGACCTTGTCTTGCTACATCGTTTTATTTCCCCTATTTTCCTATTTGATTTATTGCTTGAAATAATTTTGTACAGTTTCTCTCATATTTGCTTGTTTTGAATTACTATATTTTAAGTTTAAAAGGTGTGTAGTTGTTTTATTATGAACTAGCATTTTGTTTAAGCAATCTGTATATTAGTTCTTGTATAACCTTTGCTAATTTGAATTGCTTTTTTTTTTTTTGGGATCGGATTGGACTGTATTACGTTGGATTTGTGATATATTTTTCTTTTTTTCAAATTTGGATTTGATCAGATAAATTTCATTGTTTGGTGGACTGGATTAAATTGAAAAACTCTGTCTAATGATGGATCGGATGGATTGTTGGTCAAATCCACTGTTCTGATCCATTGTATGCTATGTAGGAGCTTGATATACAAGCTTATGTCTGGCTAAGTTCCTAGTTCTGCCATTAGAGAAGTCTCTTGTTTTCTACTAACTCACAGTTTATGTACCATTTTCTCAGAAATTTATTCATGCACTTTCTCCTACTCCAGCAGCTGCCATGTCTACTGCTGAGATAAGCATGAAGTTCTCAAACACTACCCCATCTCCATACATGTTTGAAGATCAAGCAGCTACTACTCAAGAAACCACAAAGAGGCCAAGCGCTAGTGTTTCTGATTCTCAATATTGGAGATATGATGTCTCTCAAAAAAGACAGAAACATGGAGGTGGTGATGGCAACAAGCTGTGTTTTAAATTTATATATTCTGGGTCTTGCCCACGTGGCGAAAAATGCAATTTTCAACATGATACTGATGCAAGAGAACAATGTTTGAGAGGTGTGTGTCTTGATTTTCTTATCAAAGGGAAATGTGAAAAGGGTCCAGAATGCAGCTATAAGCACAGCCTACAAACTGAAGATGAGAGCTATTCTCACAGGAGACCTAGATCTGAAAATGCAAGTGCCAACAGGTTGTTACTCCCGTGAAGTAAATATTTTCTAACTGAATGGTTAGGTCATTGCATTCTGATGTTTACATTTTTTCAAGGCAATTGCATTCTTTCTGCATTTTTAAATAGCTTGTTTGTGTACATTCATTTTCTTAATGGTCTGAGTTTATCTCTAAAGGAAATTTTCATTTTAATGATGATGTATCCTGCATCTGCGTTGCAGGTCAAAAGAGTGCTGGTTTTGTTTGTCAAGCCCCAATGTAGAGTCACATCTTATTGTTAGCATAGGAGAATATTATTACTGTGCACTGGCCAAAGGCCCACTTGTTCAAGACCACATGTTAATATTACCTGTTGAGCACTCACCTAACACCATTTCACTTTCCACTGAATGTGAAAAGGAGCTTAGTAGATTCCAGAACAGTCTCAAGATGTTTTATAAAAACCAGGGAAAGGAAGCTGTTTTTTTTGAGTGGATATCCAGACGTGGTACTCATGCTAATCTTCAGGTATTTAAGTAAAAATGTTGCAATTGGCTAATCAGATGTGTGAATGCAGGAATTGCTTTTAATTTTCTTCTGATTTTACCTTATTAATTGTTATCTATATAAGATGTTAATGTTTTGAGCAGTAGAGCCGAGATACTTGTATCTCATCTTTGTACATATAGTATAATTCTAATGTTTAATGTAAGTGGTGTATCTTTCTCTCCCCATTTTTGTTTATTTTATAACTTCTCCTGAGGATATGATGTTTACTTACACCCTTGTACAATTCCATGTTATTCCTTTGGGGAAAATGCAAGTCCTGCTTTATTTTTTAGTAAGTATTATAAATCAGCATTCCATTGTTGGCGGGGGATTGATGTTTTTGGCACATTGGACAAACTCATAATCATATTATGCCCTCATTGAGCACATGATTGAGAGTTCAGCATTTTTTTTAATTTGCTTGCTACTGGGGTGGCAAATTCTGCTATTCATTGGAAAGTTGATTCTTGCCAAATTTAAAGCATATCAATGGATTTTGAGACTTTATTTACTGTCTCCACTGTGCAGGCTGTTCCTATTCCATCATCCAAGGCAGCTGTCGTTCAAGATATATTTAACTTGGCTGCAGAAAAGTTGGGTTTTAAATTTCTGGCCATGAAATGTAAGTTTCATTTATCTATTTTTATGTCATGAATATTTGTTGTGTTAACAGTGTCAGATTCTAACCTAGATTTTTCTAGTTCTCTATTTTCTTGAATTACCTGACAAACATTGCCTGTCTTTGAAGCTGTATAAAACTCTCGAAATTTCTTCAGTGCCATTGCTTCCTTTGATTGCAAGTGTTCTGTCACCTTGACCATGAACAATATGGAAGTTCTTGGCTTCGATGTTAATGAGCAGCATGTGATTTATCCTAAACTCCCTCATTAATTGTTCTAATTCTCTTGCAGCCACCAATAATTCTGATCGGGGAAGATCACTGAGGGCACAGTTTGACAGGAATTTTAGTTTCTTTTATGTGGAACTCCCCGGCGGTGCAATACTGTCCCATGTAATTGAAGAGAATGAAAGATTCCCAGCCCAATTTGGACGTGAGGTAATATACCTAAATTAGATTATTGGATTTGAGACTATGATGATTTTCTCACGATATCTGTCGAGAGAAGTGGGTTAACCGTTTTAAGTTTGTATGTTTTGTTTCCATAAGTTGAAATGTGCTTGACAAGTACTGGCATTTTATTTTTGAGGTTAATATCTTTAAACTGTCTACCCACCAATTTCCAATTTTTAAGCTATGTACTTTGTTTTCCTTTTGCATGTGCATTGACTTATAAACATCTTGAGGATACTATGCAATTTTCCTTTTCTATTGTCTGGTTAACGATCCTTTTAAATCCTTGAAGATATGGGTGCAATTTAGTGTTAAATGAAGATCTGATATGCATTATCCTATGAACAAGGAAATTGCTGCGTGGCATAGATGGATGTGTGTTCATTGAGGGTGTAAATCTCGTATTCTTTCATGAAGGAGCTACACAATTGCAATGAATTAAATTTGTTTTCTTTATGTTGATATCAATTATACATCAGACTCCTTGGTCTCACTAGAATGTTTGCTTGCTATTGGTATTCAGTATAATTTTTGTATGATGAATGATTGAAGTGATTAAGTTTCAAAAAATTGTTTATGGTTTTTAATAACTTGTTTCACGGCTGACTGCTCAGACCATGATTTTCAATGTTAAGTATGGAGGTTGCAGTCTGTTTGTTTTTAATATTCTGATGAACAACAGTGTTAATGTTCATGAAATATATGAAATTACTTGAAATTCTTTTGGTTAAGGATCTATATTGCGTTTTCAAAGAAATGAACATTATTGATTAGGAGATGGAGTTACCATATTAAAGTCTTGTTATGGTGTGTTTGCAGGTTTTGGCAGGCTTACTGAACATGGCAGATAGGGCTGATTGGCGGAATTGTACGCCTAGTAAAGAAGAGGAAATGAAGATGGCGGAAGATTTCAAGAATCGGTTTGGAGAATTTGATCCCAATGGATGATATTTATAGGAAGAAACTAGAACTTACCTGTCACGGCCTAGTAGGTTGGCATTGGTGCTTAATTCTGCTGGGAGTGATTCTACTATGAAAGATCTCTCTTATTTAGCCCATTGTCGAATACCTGGTAAACCCCATGTCTCATGTTGATTTATCATTACAGGGCTTACTGATGGTACTCCGTGATCCTCCAGATGGAAATGAAATCCACTTTTAGATGACGGTTTCCCTAGTTTCTCCTGTCCCCGTTTCCATTGCAAAAATTCAACTTGTGTCTGTTCGATCATATTTTGCAATTACTTAATAGTAGAATTGAGAGGTAGCCTTTATGCGGCTGTTAACTCCAAGTTTCCACTGTGCTGTTCAAGTCGTGCTGTATTTCAAGCTAGAAATGAATTGATGCACCTCGATAGTGTTTTTTTTTTCTTATATATATTTACATATTAATAACCTAAGTTAAGTTCTTAAGGTTTTGCATTTGGAATTTAGATATCTACTAGCCGTCCGTAACCATAGAATAGCTTCAATTCCAACTTGAGAAATATAAAGTTTTGTACCACTATCACCAATGATTGCTGTTTTATCGAAGTCCTTTCAGCTGTTTTGAGTTTCAATTATCAAATTGCACTGCACAATCACATGTATTACTTAGTTGTCTTCCTTTGGAAAGAAGGAAGAAAAAGCGAGAGTTACAATCTCGTCTGTTGCGACATTTCTTGTTGTCTGTAGTAGTGGGTGTATACTAGAAAAAAAACAATGTTGGGTCGTTTGATTTAACACAATTACCTTCAATGATAGCGGTTCCAATCGAAGTGCCCTCAGCTTGGTAACGGTAGGGTAGGGGGGCCACACACAGTTGGGAGGCTTTTTAAGAGGAGCCGGTTCCTTGTTCGCTTCATTAATGCGGTTCCTTGAGACTCAAGGCAAAATCCTATGGTTTCTGGCCCAACCCACGTGATGAATCAATGAAAATAAATAACCTAATAAAAATGTTCAATCTATTTTCTTTTCAGCCTTGACAAAGCAACAACGCTCAGGAGTTTGATCATTACAATATCACATTCCATCACATGGGTCACCAAAGTTGAAAGCATGGTCCCCCCAGCTCCTATTCTTGGTTGAGTAGTCTTTAATAATTATTGTAAATGCAAAGAGCGGTGTTAGGGGGTATCAAACATTTAGGGTTCACATGTTTTTCATCATCAATCATTTTTGTCAAATTTTATTAGATGGACAGATGAACGGATGAATTCAAACATAATATTTTTATGGGTATGTGTGGGGTTATTCATAATTATTGAGACAAAAATATCTGTCTATATTTTGTTTCTGCGTTAGCATTAGCATAACTGCTGGGCCACTGTAGATCTCACTGGGTCGTTGTTTTGGACTTGTAGCGATATGTCCGTATCACACATTGCCTGATTCTCTTCTGTTGTTCGATGATATGAGATTAGAATGAGAGTTATAATGGTCAATGGAAATTATATTCAATTCTAATTTTTTTAATTTTTGGTTCTGTTTATCCGTCCTAACTAACAAATTCGTTTATGTTTGTACTTATTTGGGTGTAATCAGCCTCAAACAGGAATAAAACTTCTATAATTTGAGATCTCTCTGGTTTCAATAATCCAACCAGTACCAGATCTAGTAATAAATTTTTAGGTTAATGATGTAGTAAATTATGAGTAAAGTTAGTAATCTCAAATTGTATTCCAACACTGGGATCTTAAATATTATGACACTCGATATCATAACTAATTCACTTTAATATGCAGTTATTGTATCTTTAAATATTTCTAGAAACTGTGGATATTTTAGTGGTAATTAATTTTTACCGTATTATTTATTCCATCATTCAAAACCCATTGACTAAATAAAACCAAAAATTAAAATGAAATCTTTGATGCAATGACGCGAAGAAGAATATATCCACCCCTCCAGTACGTTAGTGCCAAAAACATTAAACAAATTTTCAAGCCTTAATAATATTCTTAAGTGAATTTGGTTGGTACAAAGAGTCACATGCGGCTTAGTCAGGAGTCACAGACTGACTCACGAGTCACGGCATTCATGCTCTGTTGAATCCAATCCCATACATAGTTCACTGTCGTCATTAGGTGTCCTGTCTCCTTCTCTTTTTGTTAACATTTTTTTTTTGTTTTTTTTAGGCTGTCTTTCCGATTCGGTGGTTTGTAGATTTCCTTTAAAAAAAAAAATTTAAAAATTTATTTCCTATTCCATTACGGCATTACCTACCTACCCACTTCAATTCTATCTGGTACAATTCTACCGACGTTCATATTGATGGAATGTGATGTCCTCCTTATATTTCGCTTTAGATTGATAAAGTTTTATGATAAAAATGTAAAAATCATTATTTATTTATTTTTTAAAAAACATTACTTATAATTATTTTAATATTCTTATAAATAATAATAAAATAAAATTTATTTATTTATTATCTCATTTAATTAAAAAATATATATTAACTTACTATTAAAAGTAAAAAATTAATTATATCTCAATAATCAAAACCGAATAATTTTAAAAAATTTAACACAATCCTATAATCGATAATTTAAAAAAAATTCTCATAATTTTTACAAAATCACTGTTATTTTCGACAATTAAACATATATTGATAACAAAATAAGATTAATAAAATAAAATTATAAATTATTTAATTTTTTTATTTGTAATAGTAACTAAATGTATGTTACAATAATTAAAAATAAATATATAATTGTATTAAATTTTATTATTATATATCAGAATAAAAATATAACTTTGATCTTTATTTTTAAAAAAGAGGGGAGGTAACTATTAATAATCATTTCACTCTCAAATATTTATAAATATATTAGATTTGAGTTCTTATGTAACCACAAAATTATCAAATATCAAATAATTGTAGTGTTTGTAAAATATTAATAAATTTTATATTTTTAAGTAAAGGAAATACACTCTAAAATTTAGTCAAATATATAATCTAACTCTTTTATTTTTTAAAAATATTCATGCAAACTTAATTTATTAAAAAAATTGTTACTTTTGATTATTTTTTTATTAGTTATAATTATTTTAATAATTAAATAGATTAAATTATTTTTATTTTTATCTAATTAAAATATATATTTAATCAATTAACTTTTTTTTGTTATATCTTTCTTTTAACGTCAAGGTAGGCAAAAATGTATGAATGCTCGGAGTTGGGATTTTCCAATTATCTTAGTAAGAGAGTAGATTTTTTACAAGAATTTTACCAATATGTGTTTTTAAGACACTTGTTAAATTTTAAATCATCTTTATATATTTCTTAAATATACTAATAATCAAGTGTTTAATATTTTTAAACGATATTAAGATAGTTTAAACTATTTAAAAAAATCAGTTTTATATATATATATATATAATATTTTTAATAATTTAAAATATTTAAATTTTTTTTCCATCAATAGATCTCATTCAATTAATTTTTAAAAAGAAAGATCATCTAATATCCGAAAAGATACTAATTAAATATATTACTATTAAAGTATCATACATAAATCACAAATAATAAATTAAAATCAAAATATAAAGAGATGCTCAAACAATATATTTTAAACTTAATATTTTATCACTATATTATACATGTCACTAATAATTTTTTATTTTTTTATTTTTTTATATACAAAAGATAAACTCTGAAAAAGGACTATTTTAATAAAGTATAAATATGGTAATTACTTTTTATAGAACAAAAATAATATGAATAATTAGAAAAAAAAATCAATTATATCTCTCTTCAATCTCCGGATTATATCACCGTATAAAAGTTTTACCTCATTTTACTCCTTGTTTTGTTTGTTTGTTTGATCGATCATCCGAACCATTAAATGTGTAGAATCAAATCATTAACATCCGTTCGTCTGTGCCTGATCAGAGATTTTTATGTTACTTTCCATGTATACAATATAAGACCTTCACTTTTCGCTTCAAAAAGTTGATTATTATCAAAGAGAAAAAAAAAATTAGGCGAAGAAAGACTCAAATTATTTTAATTCAGACAGACATATGCTCACAGGCACAGCTCGGTCGCTCACAATCCAAATCAATATCTCCAATTGGCCAACAGAATCAACAGAAAATCTGCAAGAAAGAACAAATTCAATGGTGCTTAAAGCAACCCATCACCCAATTAAATTATACTAAATTAATCCCAACAAATTTCAAACCCCAAGAATATTAATCCTTCAATTCCCCGTTAAAATAGTAATCAAGAATATCTCTCCTACCTCTCTCTGTCTCACATACCAAACTCGGACAGGGGGTCTATTATGTTACTGTTACTTACGTGGTAGTACTGTAATTTTATTGTGTTTTACGATACTCTTAAGAAGCGGGTGTCTTGTGTCGGTTTCAGCTGTGTTTCAATAACTCGTTAAACTGATTTCAGTTTGTGCAACATGCATGGAAATCTTTGAGCTTTGTAATTTTGAGGGCTAAAACATAGCTTGGGTTCTTTTCACCCAGCTTAAATTTTCTGGGTTTGGCATTAAACTGCCTTGTCATTGCTTTTTTCTTACTTTTTCTGGGTCTTTGTTAATGTGACATCTGTTCTTGTTCTTGCTTCAAGCTATCAATCAGTGTATTAATTTTGTATTTTTTTAATTCCATTTTCTTTATCATATTTTTGCTTTTCTTATTTCTTCAACATAATCGAGGGAGTTGGTTTCGAGATTCCGTGTTTATGGAATGAGGATGGTTGTGCCAGTGATTCTCCAGTTACTGAAGCTCTGTGTCATTGGCTTTGCTTCCTCTGCTCAAAGATCTGCAGGTAGTTTATCTTTTTTGTAGTTCATTTGTTAAAATTGCTATAACATGATGGAACCCAGTTAATTACATGATAAGATTCTTGGTGAGATTAATCCTTTTGTGTCGTATCAATTATTGGGTGATCGGGTTTGATGAGAATTCACCAGTATTGTTTATAAGACCAGTGATGTGGAGAAGTAGAATGTGTTCTCAATATTGTGATCAAACTTTTAGTTTTGTTGAATCCATCGAAGACAAGGGGACATTTAAGAGTAAAGGTGAATGAATTGGACTTTGTCTCTCCTTAGTCTTAGGATCTTATTATCTTATAACTTATTTAGCGGAATTTGCCTGGATTCAGTTTTAAGCCAAAGGCTTGAACTTGCTAATGTTTTGCTGATCTATTTTCTCTGTACCACTTAGTGTCTCCAAAAGTACTGATATGTAGCATGATCGATCTTGGACTAAGCTCAATTTACGTTATATCTGAAAAATGCCTTCTTTGGAGGCTTTATGGAAAAGCTTTTTATTAAGTAAATTAGCTGTTTGTATGAATTTTATACTAAAACATTTATTTATGTTTAGCGGATTCTATCTCCCAATCTCCAGCATTTTTTCCTGCCATTCCTCCTCTAGGAGGAGCACCTGCTCCCGATCATCAGAGAAAGTCGTTTAGAAGCAATGCTCCAGGCTCAGCATCCCAACCAAACGGTAATTTTCAGAAATCCAGATCTCAAGACTATTAGTTGACTTTTAGCTTGTTTGATGAGGCTTCTGATATGATCCAGGGTCAAATTTACATCCTCTACCTGCAAAACCACCTGTTGCATTCACCCCAAAGCCCCATATTATAGAAGGGAATTCACCGTCCTTGTCCCCAAGGACCCCAATAGAACTGCCAGTGCATAGTACTGCTCCTCCACCCCTAAATGTACCGCCCCTGTCACCGAGTGCCCCACCAGTATTGGCACCTCCACCATCGTTGATACCAACTACTCCACCGACATCAACACCGTCTTTGAATCCAATTACTCCACTAACACCACTTCCATCTGATACAGCTCCTCCACCCTTTATCGTTCCTGTTCTACCCAGTGCTCCTTCAGGAAACGTTCCAGCCAATAAGAGTCCCATCTCAGTTCCAGATGCTCCAGGTACATGACTGGTTAAGATTTGTTATGCCTCGAGTAATTTTGACCTTAAGTTTTTGTAAGATTAGCTTCTTGTTCACTCTCTATTGCAGTTTCGACTCCTATAAGGAATTCACCACAACTTTCGCCGTCCACTCACCATAGCATGCCGCGATCTTTCCCACCAGTTGCTCATGAAAGAAATGCATCAAGTAACAAGGCTCCCATCACAGCGCCTATTGCTCCAAGTATATGCTATTATTTTGTAATGTGATCATGGAATTTCCTGTAGATATTCTTTTGATCTGGCTTCTGTTTTCTTCTTTTCTGAAACATTTCTTTTTTGAAACATCACATTAGTTCCATATCCACCAAGGAATTCAAGACATAAGTTGCCAATAGTCCACCCAATCCTTCCAGGAATGACACCATCAACATCACCTGGTATGCCTTATTATCGATATGTTACTCTGATTTTTTTATCAGGGATACATTTTAAATGGATCCTGTTGTTTCGTCCTCTGTCAATGAAGTACCAGCTTCATCGCCAACTGGGAAATTGCCGCAAGACCAGCCAGCTGTCCACCCAGTTATGCCAGGAGAATCTCCGTCCATGTTACCGGGTATGACTTTTAGACCATTAAATTATTATTTCCAAAGTTAGTGTTCCACTGGCTAACTTGAGAGGATTTGAAATCTTCATGTCTTGGCTAGTAAGTTGTACTTCAAATAAACAAGGCTTTGCAGGATTAATGGAATGAAGTGTTTTTAGTAGAAAGCAAACTCCCTACCATCACATTCCTTCCCCTCTCTTTTTTGTAACTTTCTTTGCTTTGAAGAGTTACAGCTTGGAGGAAACTGAATAATTTCATCAATGCACTTTCAGTCTGATTATTTGATAGCAATAATACACAAACAGATTATTATGAATGTTCTGATTAAATATGATAGCTGTGCAATATAGGTGTTGCTTTAAACTGTTATTGGCAAAATTTGCAGGCTTACACCTGCTTCTTGTGTAGTGCAGCTGTTCGGTAAAAAGGGTACATATTGTTCTGCTATGCTCTTTTCTCTTTTTGTTTTTCATGATTTTTAATCCACATGAATTCACAAGCTGTGAACGAGAATAGAGCAATAGAAAATTACTTCACATTGATATGAAATAGAACAAGGTAAATATAGGCTAAAAGCAAAATTAAATAAATTTAAAAAACACAGAACACCTATTCTAAGGACTTAGCTAATAGCACCCTTATTCTTTAAATTTTACCAAAAATTATTTTTTCCGTCATACAATTTAAATCTAAAATCATTTTGGTCATATACTAGTGTCCTTTGTGGTGTCAATATATGATTTTTTTTTTCAATTTATTAGCAACCTCTGTGATGCCAATATGTGTTTGTTACTCTCTATTTCAGTATTTGAGGCATCTTTATTTGGATTTTCAATGGTGATGTTTCTGTACTCAGAGAAAATATGGAAACACTATACACCTGATGAATGTTCTTTTGGTTGGTCCCATATGAGATTGCAGATCCTGTTGTTCCTCCTCCATCAACCCCACCTCCAAGCATTCACAGAATACCAGTTGCTGAACCTCCACATGAAGTACCCAAACCATTACCACCTGTAAGCCATTCCCCAGCAAAAGGTATTCTTCATAATAATGAATACTTCAGCCAAATGATTGATACAGAGTACAATAATCAATACGGCAGAGTTTCCATTGATATACTTAACAGGTTTCTTTTTTTTTTTTTTTATGCCGCAGCACCTTCCGTGCACAAGTCCAGGAATCACTTTAGTTATGCTCCCATTTCACCTTTTTCTTCCCCTAAATCTCCTCAAAATAATGGGTATCATTCTCCTACATCTTCACCTGCAGCCTCACTTTCTAAGCATCATGATGTGAGGAAAAAAATCACAAGCCCTGCTCCTGCACCATCATATTTTACTTCTCCTACCACTTCAGTACATCAAGGTTTAATGTTTATGCATGAAACGTGTTTCAATGTGATATCTGATTATGCACTATCTTGTTCTTTAATGGATATCCGATTTCCTTGTCAATTTTTGGTAGGTCCTATAGTCCCTCCAGCATTTATTCCTACAAGCAGGCAAAGACACCATCCTCCTCCACCCCTAAATCCAGGTACCAGAATGGTTAATGCTATTATTATTCATTCAGACCAGCTTCTGATCAGTGAAATTAAATGACATTTAAACTTATTAACTTTTTCCTGTTTCTCCATCCGATTTTCTCTTTCCATCACCAGTGAGGCATCCGCCAACTGCTCCTGCACCTTCTCCAATGGTTGCATCTGGCCAGGCTGAATGTTAGAAAGCCCATGCCTCTCTCCTTTTATTTTATTAAATATTATGTGTTACATTAAATTTCTTACTCCATCTGTTGTCTACTTAATTACTTGCCTTCTGATATGTATACATTTCCTAGTGCCTCTTTTTCCTCCCAAATTTTCACCTTCTCGGTCTTCAACAAAGAGTCCAAATATGCCTCCCCTGCCACCCATTCGAGCATTTCCTCCTCCACCTCCTAACGAAGGTATGTAACACCAGGATATCTTTACTTCTGGGGTCCCTAGTGTCTCTGTTCTTTTATTTTCCTATAATATTTTTTCATCTCAATAGAATATAACGCATAGGTTGATCATTTGTAGACTGTTCGATGACTATTTGCATAGAGCCGTTAACAAATACTCCACCTGGCTCACCATGTGGCTGTGTCTGGCCCATGCAAGTTGGACTACGCCTTAGTGTTGCACTGTATACTTTCTTCCCTTTGGTTTCTGAGCTAGCTGCGGAAATTGCTGCTGGGGTTTTTATGAAACAAAGTCAAGTACGAATTATTGGAGCCAATGCAGCTCAACAACCTGAGAAGACAGTTGTCCTTACTGATTTAGTACCCCTTGGAGAAAAATTTGATAATACCACAGCGTTTTTAACTTATGAAAGATTTTGGCATAAACAAGTGGTTATAGAATCTTCCTATTTTGGTGATTATGAAGTTCTGTATGTGCGCTATCCTGGTATATGATTATTCACTTTCTTGGGGTTACAACCTTTGTCAAAACTACTATTATAAATATTATTTGGTTACTTATATAGAAATACTGAATCTATAGGTTTACCTCCCTCTCCACCTTCAGCATCTTCAAGCATTGGTATAATTGATGGTGGGCCATATTCTGGAAATAATGCAAGGACAATAAAACCAGAAGGGGTCAATGTGCCAAAGAGGCAGCAGAAATATGGGCTTCGTGGTGGCATGATTGCTATTGTTGTTCTGGCAGCCTTTGGCGCTATTGTCTTATGTTCTGTAATTGCTTGGATTTTGTTGTATAAGTATAAAAGTCGAACTTGTCAAGCAGAAGCAGTGCCTCTACCCTTGCAACAATCCCATGCAAAACCATCAGGTAACACTAATTTACATAGCCAAGAGCAACTTATTTCTGTCGGCTGGTATTGACAGTGGTCATCAACAGGTTGGATTGCTTAAGATGATTCCAAATATTTTACAGAATTTTGCATTCTAAGTTGTTCCATGTTGGGTGTGGCTCCCATTCCTCATCTAGTAAAGTACTGAGGAAGACATTGAATTAGTTATATATCTTTTTTAAAAATATATTATTTATATTCGATTCATTATTAATATATAATTTTCCTGATGCCCTCATATTATCATAGTCTTTGCTGTAGTGATATTGAGGTTATTGATCCATCTGAAAGTTATGTCTCTTTTGTTGACTTGCTTCACATGGTTGAAAAAAGGTGTAAATTTCTCAGGTACTGCTGGGTCGATGATTGGCAGTGGCATTGATTCTGCTTCCTTATCATTTGGATCTAGCATTGCCACTTTTACTGGTTCTGCTAAGACCTTTAGTGTAAGTGAAATACAGAAAGCCACTGGTAATTTTGATGCTTCAAGAATACTTGGCGAAGGTGGTTTTGGGCGTGTTTACAGTGGTGATCTTGACGACGGAACTAAAGTGGCTGTCAAAGTGTTGAAGAGAGATGACCATCAAGGAGGCCGGGAGTTCTTGGCTGAAGTTGAGATGTTAAGCCGACTGCATCACAGAAATTTGGTCAAGTTGATTGGTATATGTATCGAGGAGCAGGCCCGATGCTTGGTATATGAACTCATTCCAAATGGCAGTGTTGAATCTCATTTACATGGTAGTTGTTTCAGCATAAATATATTTATTTATTTAGTTTTTAATGGTTGATTCTCTGTTAAATGCTCTTGTTTATACTTTTTTTTTTGTTGTTGTTGTCAGGATTAGACAGGGAATCTGCTCCCCTTGGATGGGATGCTCGGTTGAAGATAGCGCTTGGTGCTGCTCGTGCCCTAGCTTATCTGCATGAGGATTCAAGCCCCCGTGTCATACACAGGGACTTCAAGGCCAGCAACATTTTGTTAGAACATGATTTCACTCCAAAAGTATCTGACTTTGGTTTGGCTCGAACTGCCTTGGATGAGGAAAGCAAACACATATCAACACGTGTCATGGGCACATTCGGGTATGAAATCTTCTTCCTCGCAATATTCAATTTCATAAGTTCACTCACAAAATATGACAAATTGCATGGCTGCCAGTATGGAAATATATCAATCTTGGTATCATTGTCATACCTTAATTCAAGCATATCAGTAGGAAAGATAGTTAACAGACTGAAGCTACTCGCTTGTCACCTTTAGAAAGTAAGTGTGTGTGTGTGTGTATTGGCTTTTTAAACCCCTGAGAACACCTTGTGTGCATAAGTGGCTTTTCAAAGAAACTGAGGCAAAAAATGAGAAAGTTCTCATTCACTACCATGTCATTGTTTTGAAATGAAAATGGTGAAATAACATTTGTGAAGTTTAGCACCCCTCTCTGCTTTTTGTAATTTGGCAGCCGCCTCTTGGCATCACTTGATGAATAAAAATAGCCCTCTTTAACTGACACTTGGATAATTATCCTTAACAAAGGTGTCAATATTAATTTCTGTCTATTGTAAAAATAGAATAATACCAGAAATGCAAACTTTTTGTACAAATTCTTGCATACAAACTGAATTGATATGATTGTGTTGGTTGCAATGTGGTCCACATCATATATTTTTGGTAATCGCATTAATTTTGTGTTTTTATTAACCAATGATAGCATACTTTTTTTGTAAGCAGGCTAAATTTTTATTTTTTGAGCCAAAGCACCTGTGAGATATTTGTTTAAATGCATTTTAATTATACAAAAAAAAAAAAATCATTGTTGAAGTAAGATAAGAGATACCTTTAAATTTTATACGATGTATAAGCATCAAAACTAAAAAAAGAAAAGAAAATAACAAAGTAACAAATAAAAATCCAATACAAATATAATGAAATATAATCGAACTCATTTTCTGTATCACCCTTGACATTAATTTAATAGCTGAGATTGAAATAATTACACTGTGAATTCAGTTATTATAGTTATGGGACTTGACAAAGAACAATTAAACAAAGACTGAAGGTGCTGTTGAATTTTGGTAGATTACTGGTAATAGTATAAATAATTCTCCCCAAAATACGTATTTGCCATAGGAGTTTACTGCAAAGTATTATTATTATTTCTCCGCATATGGATTCATATGGCATCTAAGCTTAAAGAGTTTGGTGGTGCATGCTTGAAATTTGTGGTAAGTTTATAAGATTTAATCTCTACGTTTTAAAGAGAAACAGCTTATTAATGGTTAGGTTAACTTGGTGCAAAAATTATGAGGAGTGTTTGAAGCATATTCTTTGGCTAACCAACTACCACTGAGAGGTATATGTTTTATGTTTTCAAGAAGATCAAACTTAAGGAAACCATAATAACTACCATAATTTGTTTTGTTTTCAGTCGATCATTGACTGTTATTTAAGCATTTCCCAACTAATGTATAGCATTACTTGAAGTTCCTCTGTTGATACCTTGATCGTTTAAAATATGAACTCTTAACAAATATTAATCCAGGTATGTTGCTCCCGAGTATGCAATGACGGGGCATCTTCTTGTGAAGAGTGATGTTTACAGTTATGGTGTAGTCCTTCTTGAGCTCCTAACAGGAAGAAAACCAGTGGACATGACACAGCTACCTGGTCAAGAGAATCTGGTTGCATGGGCTCGTCCACTACTTACAAGCACGGAAGGGTTGCAAACAATTATAGATCCATCTTTGGGGAATGATGTCCCTTTTGATAGTATAGCAAAAGTAGCAGCTATTGCTTCCATGTGTGTACAACCAGAGGTACAACACCGACCTTTCATGGGTGAAGTTGTGCAGGCCTTAAAATTAGTGTGTAATGAGTGTGATGAAGCAAAAGAAGGGTGTTCAGGAAGTTCTAGCCGAGATGATTTGTCCATTGATATAGATGCAAGGGTCGGTACTGGCTCAGGACAATTGCAAAGTCATTATTCAGTTCCTAACTATGATCTGGGACTTGATACCGAAGGAGGACTGCCGGTGTCGGAATTTTTCAGTTCATCAGCAAGATATGGGAAGGAGAAATCCACTTGCGGAGATAACAAGAAAGGACAAAGAA
>JAVXUL010000019.1:5876069-5906667 GCA_035590515.1 Trichilia minutiflora
AAAAACTTATCAGCCTTTTCATCTCAATCTTCCCTTTTTTCAGTATTATTTTGAGGACAGATATGATCTCGTTAAATTCGTCAAGCTGGTGCAGCAAGCAGGGCTCTTTGTTCATCTCCGGATCGGCCCCTATGTTTGTGCTGAATGGAACTATGGGTATTATAATTGATCAATTTTAATAATTTATTAGAATGATTTATCTCCTCTTCTTTTAAATAATGCCGCTATTACAATGTTCTGTTTTTTGTGTTGTTTCTGCTTCAGAGGATTTCCAGTTTGGCTGAAATACGTTCAGGGTATTGAATTTAGAACAGACAACGGACCTTTCAAGGTTGGATACTTGGAATTTATCATTATATTGATTATCACTTTGTTTAATCTCATTGTTTGTTTAATTGTGTATGTTAATAATTTGATTAATCTGGCTTCAATGAAGGCGGCAATGCAAAAATTCACAGAGAAGATAGTCAGCATGATGAAGGCACAGAAGTTGTTTCAAAGTCAGGGAGGTCCAATAATTCTGTCCCAGGTTGGAAACTTAGCCCATTCGAGTCCTTACTTTTCTTCTAGATGTAGGTTGTTTTTAATTATTATTCTCCGATCTTATTATCATCATACTTGGCCCGTGACTCGAGAAAAGTAACTTAGTTTAACTTTTATTTTTTGTTTAATTGCATTATTACAGATAGAAAATGAATTTGGACCGGTTGAATGGGAGATTGGCGCTCCTGGTAAAGCTTATGCCAAATGGGCAGCTCAAATGGCTGTCGGTCTTAAAACAGGTGTCCCATGGGTTATGTGCAAACAAGATGATGCTCCTGATCCAGTTGTAAGCAATTCTTATCATTTTTTATAAAGGCTTCTTTTGACTTTTAATTGTCATTTCTTAATAGCATTTGGTATTCCTTTATCTAGGCCATCCTTTCTTGGTGGGGTTTTTAACAGTAAGTTGTCTATTTAGGTGGCCTTGAATGTTAGCGAATCTTTATCTCAAATGCTTTTCGAGTGTTTTTGTGCGTTTTCAATTTAAATTCACGAGGTCCTATCTATATTTTGTTTTCCTTCAATTTTCTCTGGATTTTGAGCTTTTAATAATATTAAAGGATGAGCACGCCTCCTTGTAACTTGATGATCACCGAAACCAGAAACCTGATTTATGGGTTTAGTTGAAAATATTATTCTGATTCTTTTTGGGAGCTCAAAAGGTCAATATAGGGGTTAATATTTTGGGAACTTGATTATAAAGTAATTAAGCTATTACAAAAATTTACAGACATCCCTGACTAATAGCTCACCCGACAGATAAACACCTGCAACGGTTTCTACTGTGAAGGCTTCGTACCAAACCAGAATTATAAACCGAAAATGTGGACGGAAAACTGGACTGGTTGGTAAGTCCCATAAATGTTGCCTGTATAACTCATTTCTTTCTCTCATCTTTCTTTTGCTTCTTTGTCTCTGTTGTCAGTAATGAAAACGTTTTCTAAAACTTTTGTGAAAGTTCATTCCTGAGGTAATTATCCTTTCTGCCTTGTTTAATTTCAAGGTTCACTGAGTTCGGAGGTGCTGTTCCTACTAGACCACCGGAGGACTTGGCTTTTTCAGTTGCAAGATTCATTCAAAATGGTGGTTCATTCATCAATTATTATATGGTATATTAGTCCACTCTCTCTTTCCTAGCAAGTTTTAATCAATTGATTTGTGATGATCCAAATAAATGATATTCTTTTTGCCATCTCTCCTGATTTTCTTCCTTTTCTAATTCAGTACCATGGTGGAACTAATTTTGGCCGGACATCTGGTGGTCCATTTATTGCTACTAGCTATGATTATGATGCTCCTATAGATGAATATGGTAAGTACGACGATTAGCATGTAGAGTTGTCTGTTTGGAAGTAAATGAACTGTGTGGCTGAATTGGTATCTTCGTTATAACACTTGAAGTTCACAAGTACTATACTGAGAGCAAAATTGTGCTGTTATCATAATGTACGGGAATTCTAAAATTTCTATTGTCCCAAGAAGGCATCATATCCCACATTGACCTGAGTTTTTAATCTTATACCAGGACTACCAAGGGAACCAAAATGGGGCCATTTAAGAGATTTGCATAAAGCCATCAAATTATGCGAATCAGCTTTAGTCTCCATAGATCCCACGGTTAAATCACTAGGAAAGAACCAAGAGGTAAGGCTTCAAGTGAAGTAGGAAGACAGCCCAAACGCACACACATTTTAGTTCTCTTTGATATTTGTGTCATATCATTATTATTGTCACCAGGCTCAAGTCTTCAACTCAAAATCTGGTGAATGTGCTGCATTCCTTGCAAACTATGACACTACATTCTCTGCAAAAGTGAGCTTTGGAAATATGCAATATGATCTACCTCGTTGGTCCATCAGCATTCTTCCCGACTGCAAAACTGCAGTTTTCAACACTGCTAGGGTAAGGAGAAGATTCTTTAGAATCCATCAATTACCTTCCTCTGTAATCATGATTAGAAGTTTAATGTAATATAGATCCACTAGGCATTTGTTTAGTCATACTATATATTCAAGAAGTAAATTTGTTGACACAGAGACTTGAGCTTTTCATATAGAATCTCTGTGAGAAAATTTTTGAAGGTGAAATTAGACATCTGATTGTAATTCTACACAGATTGGTGCCCAAAGCTCCCAGAAGAAGATGGTAGCAGTTGGCAGTGCATTTTCTTGGCAATCATTCATTGAAGAAACGGCATCTTCAACTGATGATAATGCATTTATGAAAGATGGGTTATGGGAACAAGTATATCTTACAGCAGATGCTTCAGATTATCTATGGTACATGACAGAGTGAGTGGTTTGCTCTAATCACCTATTGCCTTCTTTGATAGATTAGAATCTGAAAATTAAAAATAATTGTGAGAATCTTGCTGTTACTGATTATTTCTCTATAACTTCTATATATTTTTTTGCCACTCAGTGTAAATATAGCCTCAAATGAAGGATTTCTAGAGAATGGACAAGACCCTCTTCTCACCATTTGGTCAGCTGGTCATGCACTGCATGTTTTTATTAACGGTCAACTATCGGGTAAAAGGAATATTATGGAAGTTTCATAATCTTGCTGGGTGCTAATGTTGATGAACCTCAATGCTATCTTCATTTATCACCAACTCACTTTTAATTTCTATCTTATGCAGGAACTGTCTATGGCTCAGTAGACAATCCTAAATTAACATTCAGTAAGAATGTCAAACTGAGAGTTGGTGTTAACAAGATTTCTCTGCTAAGTATTTCTGTGGGCCTTCCGGTCAGTTTTCACACTTTTCTGATTTGTTTCTTTTCTTTGAACAATGTTCATGGCATTGAAATATTATCAAATTTGCTAATTTCAGAATGTTGGCACTCACTTCGAGAAATGGAATGCGGGAGTTCTGGGCCCTGTAACATTGAAGGGTTTAAATGAGGGGACAAAAGACATATCTAAGCAAAAATGGACTTACAAGGTATGTTGTCTATAGATGTTGTAAAGTAATACCTTAGCTTGCCCTCGTACTGGAATTTAGGGATTGGGTATCTTTCTAAGTCACTATCAATGCAAACTATTCTCATATGTACGTAAATGAGCTAGTGGTTTGTAACTTGAAAGAGACCTTTAATATTATTTGTAGACTTGTATCATTTCTATCCTGTGAAAATCATAGGTATGGAATGGAGTTCTGTCAAATATAGAATTTTGACTGCATTTTTTTTTATTATTAACACAGTATACAGTAATTTGAATTTCAAATGGAATTACACCCTTGTTTGTGAAGATTTTATTGGATCCAGCAAAAATTTTTAATGAAACCAAATGCAGTTAAAGCTAGTCCTAAACTTTGGTAAACATGCCCTGTCTATGCAAGGGCTTTTTCTGAGTCTGAAAGTCATTTGCATACTATAGAAATATTCACAAGATCGGTGGATGCTCACAAATTGTTTACATTTATGCAGAAAAGGTGAAGAATCAGGTTATACAGTTGTGTTAGAAATTGGGCATGAATAATTGAATTTTTATTGCTGTATAATTTTTTCACACTGATACTTTCTACAAGCTAGTCACTCATTTACATGTATTATTCTGAGCAGATTGGTCTAAACGGTGAAGCTTTAAGCCTTCATACTGTTAGTGGGAGCTCCTCTGTCGAATGGGTTCAAGGAGCTTCATTGGCTCGAAAACAACCAATGACATGGTACAAGGTAAGAACAATCTCAATTCTCAGCCAATGCAGTTCTATTATTTTCTGCAGTTGATGATACACTAGATTTCTTAATCTATTTTATTTTTTTGCAGACTACTTTCAATGCACCAGAAGGCAATGACCCATTAGCATTAGACATGAGTACAATGGGGAAGGGAATGGTTTGGATCAATGGTCAGAGCATTGGTCGCCACTGGCCTGGATATATTGCACATGGTAATTGTGGTGGCTGTAATTATGCAGGAACTTATACTGACAAGAAGTGCCGAGCAAACTGTGGAGAGCCTTCTCAAAGATGGTGAGAACATGCTGTTACTTTTTTCTTGTTACCATTTCCTTGTCTAGTTTGAAAATTCATAATGAAGTTGTTACTCTTAGGTATCATGTTCCACGCTCGTGGGTGAAGCCGAGTGGAAACTTGTTGGTTGTGTTTGAAGAATGGGGTGGTGACCCAAGTGGAATTTCTCTGATCAAGAGAACAACAGGAAGTGTATGTGCTGATATTTTTGAAGGGCAACCAAACTTGAGTAACTGGCACATGCTATCATCTGGCAAACGAAATAAATTGGAATCCAAAGCCCATTTATGGTGTCCTCCTGGGCAGAAAATCTCAGAAATAAAGTTTGCTAGCTATGGAATGCCACAGGGGACTTGCGGAAGCTTTCAAGAGGGGAACTGTCATGCTCACAAATCATATGATGCTCTTCAAAGGGTACATCTAGGACTCTGATATCTCTCTAATTCCTTCTAAGTTCCATGTTATGGTTTGTTCATTTGAAGATTATGTCTTCTGCTATAACAAGAAACACATTCTGCCCAGAATGCACAAAGCAAAACTTCTTTCCAAATGCCGATTTTGATCGTAAACTTTGACTATGTCTGACCAGTTTGTCTAGTGTTAGTTGATTTTCATTGAACTTCCATTTATTTATTTTTTCTCAAATGGTGGATTCTTTCAGAATTGCATTGGAAATCAGTCTTGTTCAGTAGCTGTGGCTCCTGAAGTTTTTGGAGGCGATCCATGTCCAAACAGCATGAAGAAGCTTTCCGTAGAAGCTGTCTGCAGCTGAAATTCAGATATTCGTATTTACCAAATAAGGGAAATCCCAGATCGATTCATCTTCAGTACATAAACACCTACAACTATTATGATCACTATTCCAGCATAGGCATCCCACATTTGCTAAGGTGATGATGGTTTGACTCCGCCAAACGGGCAAGCCCAAGTGTCCCACCATACTGCATAATCTTGGCCCAAGCCAAGTACAGATTGTGATGTTGATACAAAGATGGCAAAAGTTTTATTTCCTAAATATTCATATAGGTAAAGCCTTCAGCTTATTGGGTTTCAATCTTCATGTATAGGTTTACAGTGGAAATAACTTTTATTTCCTTTTCATGTAAGAATAAGTTGAAAAAGGAATAAATAGTAGCAGATTTGTTCTGAATTTCTGCTGTAAAAATAGGGATTGAAGAGAAATTTACTCACAATGTTTATCTATATAATTACTAAAAGTTGTTCCATGAGTGCATTGTTCCAGGTGACCAGATTTAAGAGGGGATTGAATTGGGTGTTTAAAAAAAATTTTAAAAGCAAATTTGTCGTAAGAAAAACAATTTTAGGAATCTATATCAAGTTTAGGTTGTTATAAGATGTAAATGATGTATTAATTTATAATAAAGGAAGTAGGGTAGAGAGAGAAGATTGCAAATAAAAGTTTATAATAATTCGACAAATATGATTTACATTCATTCTTTTGATATTGCTCTACATTAAAATTTGATTATCTTCTTGGTGTTATAGATAAAGTGAAATCCAATATACTTTTTTTTTTATATGGTAAAGGACAATCATACAATCTCTTTGTTTTTGCAAGTGAAGTATAAATAGAGTATTTTCTTTTATAATGGGTAAAGATTAATTCAAAAATAAAATCTAAAAATAATTTTCAGTTTGTTTCTCTCACAAGATCGGATAGTACAATAAGTACACTGATGATTTTTTTTTTCTCATATAATAAATATGAAAATTTTCTCTGTTTTTCTTTTTGCTATTATGCTTCTTTTTTGTGAAGTAATTATTGATAAATCTTTTGTTTAAATTGATGAAGTTTGTTATTGTTTGTGTCTAATAGTTTTTTTTAATACATTTAATACTTGTATTTAATTTTTACAGAAGTTAGAAAATTTAGAATGTATTGATATTTTTATTGTATATATTAATACATTCATTAATTTTAAAATGACATATTGATATGATTTTTTTTTTTATCAATCCTTTTGGACGTTGATCCTATCTGAGTATATGAAATTTTTTTTGATAGAAAGTATTGATATATTCTAAGTCATAATTTTTCTTTCAACTTTCCAAAATTTTGAGTGTATTAATATAATACATTTCTCAAGAAATTACTTTTTTTTTAAAATTAAAAAATAACGTTAAGGAAAAATTAGATATTATTAAAAAATAAGAAAATAATAAATAATTTGATCAACTTCAACCATTGATTTTGAAGAGAGTATCTAAATTTAATCTTATTTAGAGTTGGATCCTATGGAATAAGAATATATAGATTTTGTCGGTCTTTGTAAAGATCGCAACTTTGAAAGGATTTGAAGAAATGGGGTAATCAAAATTATTCATATGATTGCATTTTTTTTAAGTGATGTTTCTTATTTTTACCGTCTCTTGTATTATTCCTTGCACAAATAAAAATAAATATATGAACTTCTTATTTCATCAATAGGGATTTCATTAATGATTATAGCGGCATTACGTCAAGGATTAATTTGTTGAAACTTACCATTTACATATAGAATTAACAAAGGGCTAGCTAGTGACACTAACCCCCATAGTTTTATTCTATTACACATAAATCTAGTGAGTCCGTGGTTGTGATAGACACCCGTAAACTTAAATTATAGGCAAATAAACCTTAAATTTTAATTTTCAATTTTTTCTCTCTTTCGTTTGCATTGTTCAAGTTCTTCTCTTTCTCCACTTAAGGGAAACCAATGAAAATTGAAGACAGTAATAAGAGAAGAGCAGAGAAGAGACTCCGTCATCTCCCAAGTCTCGACTGTCGACTCTCTCTCTGTCTTTCTGCCCATGAAATTCTTAATAATTACATAATTACTGTCGCAGCCTCTTCTGTAATTCACCACATCGTAGTCTTCCCTCTTTAGAGTTTATTTATCTTTCTGTAACAACCCACTAGAATAGAAACATGTACATCCCTAAAATAGTGTATATACACGCAAAAGAATGTTTTTGCAAGTAGAAAAATGAAAATCCTAAATTATAAAGATAACTGTTATTTATTTTAACAGGTTCTCATAGTTTTGAGTAAGTGTCAACTTCTAAGTCATTAGAGTTATGTGCAATTAGACACTATGAAAATAACTATTAATAATCGATTAGTAAATTACTATTTTTAAAAATATGTTTGGATACAGGGGTGGATATTTTCGATTTAAAATGATTTGAACTTAAATTTTAAATCAATTTAATGTAACATCTAATATTTGAAATAAGAGTAATTTAATCATTTTATATATAAAGATATTTTTGTTATTTCATGAAATACATGTCCGATCATTTAGAATTGTGTTAATAACTTCACATTATCAATTACTTTGTGATTGGGATCGAATTTACGAAGAATTGATAAGTTGAAATTTTTTTTCTCAAAAATCTTATTTGTACACTTGAGCTTCCAGATCAAATTTTTGTTGATCCAAAAGTCAAAATAACGAATTGTTCATTTTTACAGAAAGAGGACATAATAAGAATTTAATAGAAACAAATAGAATAAAAATTTAAAGTTGGAGGAGAGAGAATAACAACTAGAAACGTAATAAGTGAAAGATAGGGAAATGACATTTATAACCTTACTTACTTACTTACTTACTTGTCTTTATTGTTTTTTAAATTTCCTAGAGCAAATAAGTCTTTTAACCATTTGTTATCATATATTTGATATTAACAAAATCCAAATGATCCATTTCTTCCCAGCTTTCTTCTTTTTCCTGTGAGGTTACTTGGCTTGCTTTTGTTTGTAAGTTTTTTCTATTTCTTTCAAAATACTTTTTTTCACCCGTTTAAACTCTCATTTCTAGCTATAGATCTCACGTACTTATTACGAGCTACACTCTAGACACTCTGTTTTCTCGATTCAATTGATGATTTAGTTGAAAGAGGGTATTAAATACTATTTATAATTTTGGGATTTTCTCGATTACTCATAATCTGGGCATCTACGAGTTAAATTTACTTTACAATAAGATTCTTAGCTACATTATGAGTTTATTTTTGTATTTTAATTAATTTTTCGATATTGAGTTACTATTATACCGAATTACTATTTCGAACCGCAAATTTGGATTCGTTAAGATCAAATTGAAGTCATGAGTTACGTTTAGCTAGTAGAATAATTACTTGGTTACTATAATATAGGAAAAATTAGATTTCAGAAGGAGAAAATTTATTTGAATATTAGAATTTAAATTACATTCCGTATTATACTCTGATTTTCTGACGAGGATGTTGTAACTATGCTTTAGATACGTCGAGGGAGTGGCCATCTAGTCTTTATTGATTCGATTTTCATTTGGTGTTCATTTTTTTACTTATACACGATAAGTAGATATTTAATCCTTTTACTCTGTTTTCATTTATATTTTCAAAATGTATAGTTATAATCAAAGCTTGAAACTATATCAAATAACTTAATTTATATTATACTTTATATGATGGATTACAGTTTTTTTTTTAATTTTATAATTAACTTGTTGAGGAGTTGTTGAGATACTGAGATTGAGGCCAGGAGACAGCCATTGTGTATGGCTATGTTATGTCTTATATATTATGGTGGAGGCGATGTTGCGTTATTGGTACTGAGGTTAGGGGGTGACCATGATGTCTTCATTGAGATTCCTTGTTGATGTTTATATATTGTTATATTTTTGATGTAGTTTATATGTGTACATTTTTCTAAAATATTTAGATTTATTCAGTTAATATAAATAAAGAAAAATTATGTTTTGATAAG
The DNA here is from genome assembly GCA_035590515.1 of Trichilia minutiflora. Classification (NCBI taxonomy): domain Eukaryota; kingdom Viridiplantae; phylum Streptophyta; class Magnoliopsida; order Sapindales; family Meliaceae; genus Trichilia; species Trichilia minutiflora. Next base: position 5,885,346 of record JAVXUL010000019.1, read on the forward strand.
TTTATTTTAGCCACTGCTTTGGTTTGATATGTGTTATTAAAATTTGAGATACTATGATCTTATTCATCGTTATTATAATTATCTCTATTTCCTCTGTTTTTGATACTTTGTTTTTGGGCATCATTTTATATCTTTTTACCCTTAGTTGTGAGACATAAGGAGGAGAGTATATGTGCTTCAAAAGCATATTTTATTATCTGTTCTGTATAAGTATCGATATATGTGAGACATAAGGGATGAAGGACGGTTTATTCTCTGATCCATTTCTACAGACATCTCCGCATGCTTCTCTTTTATATTAAACCGTTTAAAAGTATAATTTTAAAAGTATATAAACATACTGTAGATGCCCTAATATTATAGTTTTATTTGAAATTGATTCAGGTTCAAACTTATATTTTTTTATGGTTATATGTATATTTATACTGTTTTATACTGTTTGAATATCTACTTATTGAGTTTTTTCCAAACTTACCCTACTATAGTTTTAGTGCGTTCAGGATTCTTTTCCCTTAGGTAAGGACTCGTGAGAACTTGCGAGAAGAGCATTGAAGTTTTAAACTCTCCATACAACCACTTAGGAGTAATATCTTGCATGGGTCCATTCTTTTGTATATCGGGTCATAACATCCCATGATGTATCTGTATACACACACACACACATATATACTTTATATCTATAATTTTTGTATGTATATATATGTATATGTATTCTATATGTATATGAGTAATAATACATCGATGGGTATGGAACTCGATAATTATGTGTTTGAATTGCATATATCTTGTCTATATTATAGGACATCCATCAAGCCTGTCTGAGGCTTATGAGGGTAGGATATTTTTGCCTTCATGTTGTCACAATCTCGATTCTCAAGGTGTGATAGAGTGGTATCAGAGCATAGTTTAGATGTCGGTGATTATAAGTAGCGTGTAGTGCTTTATATGTGTAGTATGACTAAGATATTTTCGTATGAGATATTGCCTTTTTGAGTGTCTTGATAATCTAATGCATTTTCTTTTAGTTGATAACATAGGATTAAATTGTAGTTTATTTGACCTTTGATTCTTCGTTTTAGTAGCTAATTTATATCTTTCCGAAATCAAAATCTCTCCGATAAGGATCAAGGGATTTTTTCTTCAGACCAGGATTCATCTATACCTCTAGTGCATCTTGTTCGAACTTGTGGCTGAGTAGGTCGAGGTTGAGGTGGAGGTGGAGGTCGGGGTAGAGCTGATATTCAAGAACCTGAAGTGCCTGATGAGAGAGTGGAAGATCAGTAAGATATAGATCTTGTTGAGGGGATACAAAGGATCCAACATATTGTGAAAGTGTTGATAGACCTGGTTTCTCAACAACAAGCTTAGGTTCTTCCTGTTCAACCTCATTCGAAAGTCCAGCAACCTTTTTAGGCTCCCGTTGAGAGAGGATAGGGATTAGTGGTGACCTTACAGGATTTTTAAAAGATGCCTGTACTGACTTTTGTAGGGGTTGAAGCCAGAGTCTAAATCTCAGTGGGTTTTTAGAGGAATCTCACTGGATATGTACTACCTTGGGATGCTCACTAGCGAGGTTAGTACAGTTGATAAGTTTTCAGCTAAGAGAAATAGCTTACACTTGGTATTTTTCATTCACTTAGAGAAGGAATGTTACAGAACCCCTTTTAGAATGGTCGAAGTTCAGTCAAGCTTTCCTCGCTCGATTTATGTCAGAGAGCATTGGAGATGTTAAAGCAAGAGAATTTGAGTACTTAATTCAGACTAAAAGTATGACGGTGATAGAGCATGATGTATAGTTTATCCATCTCTCCTGTTTTGCCCCACACCTAGTGAGTATAAAGCAGATGAGAGTGAAGAGATTTGTTGATGGATTGTGAAATTATCTGTTCAGATCAGTGCAGGTCATAGAGACTACTACATATACTTAAGCCTTGAATTCAATACTTCAGTTTGAATTGAGAGCTAGAGAGTAGTGTGCAGACAAGGAAACTCAGAAGAAGGTAAGAACAAAGAGTTACAAAAAGCCCTGACAATGTGGCCAGTCATATGCACGTAGTGAGCCTAAACTTGACTCTCTACTTCCAGAAGAGAGACTCTGATATATAAGGGTCAAACTAGAAGGAAAGACTAAAGTTCTCAACAATAAGCAGTAGCATCCGTTTCGGTAGCCAAGCCTAGTGCACCTGTTGATTAGTTGATTTTTCCTAAGATTTTATAACTTATATTTTGCTTGTTTTTCAGTTATTATATGTTTTTTTAATGATTTTTGGGTTATTTTTGTGTGTAGGTTTGTTTTTCCAAAAGTTGGCAAATTTTGCATAGAAGTGCCATTTTGCACAGTTTTCTTAAATTAGGTATAACTTTCAGTATAGTTATTGGATTCTGACAATTCAAGATTTTTTAAAAAGAGGACTCAAATATCTATAACTTTTATAAAGAGGTAGAGTTTATTTGAAGTTGTTATTATCATCAAAATAGGGCTGAAATTCGTCAGACAGTGTAAAAAATTTACTAAAACTGTCGCTGCAGCTAGAACATTTTGTGTCTGCTGCAATGAATTTTATAGAAATGGCTACTACAGTGAGAATATTTTTTCCCGCTACAGTGAATTTTACAAGGAGTCTTATTATAGCGCCAAACATGCTAAAAGACGCATTTTTTGGTTTCTTTCTCCGTTTTTTCCCTTTTAAGCCTAGGGTTTGAAAGGTTATAAAAAGGGGACGTACTTGGCACAAAAAGAGGGAATTCTAGATACTCTTAGGAGACCAAAAACAACACAAAAACTAAAGCAAAAACATAGAGAAATTCCAGCAGCAACAAAGAAAGGAGTGAAGATTTGAAGATTGAAGTAAAGATTTATGGAGTTTTTATTCTTTCTCTATTCTTATACTTTGTTCTTTTGTTGTTTGACTATGAATTACTTGAGTAAGGATGTTGTTTTGAATAAAATTATGCTAGGCTAATCCTTTTATCTAGAGAGTTGACGTAGTCATTGTTGAAACTCGTTTTAATTACTATATTATTTGTTGAATAAAATTTGAATGAGTTTATTCATATTGTTTGACTCTTAATGCTTGTTATTTACTGGCCATGATGAAGATGATTTTAAATTTGAATCTTTGGACTCTGGAGAGTAGGATTTAAATTGAATCATGAACAATATGACTAAGTGTGTCAATTAGTCAAGAGATGGTTGATTTCTTAAAAAACACATAAAAAGGAATTGGGATTAATGTGTTTCTCAATTTAATTGAAAATAAAGATATTACGGTTAGATTGAGAGATAGATTCACTTGCCTTAGGAGAGGGAGTGAATATTTAATTTCTATTTTATGAACTTCATTCAAATTGGGGGTTAAGGAGGGCAATTAAAACGGGGTAACAATAATCGATAAAATCAATTCTCTAGGTTGATTATAATTGAAGGTAAGTTCTCTATAATTTTCATAGCTTCTTAATTTCTTTTATTGCAAGTTTTAGTTTAATTAGCTTTATTTTCTTTTATAATTTTCATCTAGATAAAGACTTAGGATTAGTTAATTATAAGAATCAATAGTTGTATCAAATTCCCCATGGAGATGATACCCTACTTACCTAGAATTATCACTTAACATTGTACACTTACGGGTAGATTTTGCATTTTAAATTTTGTGTGAATAAGTTTTGGACGTCGTTACCAGGGAATTTGTTTTAAATTCTTGTTAATACTACTATCGAGTTAATTCAAGGCTTTAATCTAGTTTTTTTTTAGTTTCTTTGTTTTTCTACTACGAACTTTGAATTTGTATAGGTTGCATACGAAGATCATGAAGTGTAGTGATGGTTGAGTTTGATACAGGAATTAAACCATTAGAGGAATTTGAATAACCAGAAGAGAAGAAGATAACAGAATGGTTGAGGACCAAGAAGAGCGCAAAGCTATTAAGGACTTCTTCTGACCGATAGTGAGTGAGAACTACTCTGGTATTGCTCATCAACCCATTAATGCCAATAATTTTGAGTTAAAACCAGCATTGATCAGTATGGTACAATAAAATCAGTTGAGAGGTTCACCATTAGAGGATCCTAATATTCATCTATCTATATTTTTGGAGATGTGTCATACAGTCAAGATGAATGGGGTGCCTGAAGATGCTATTAGACTACGCTTGTTCCCATTCTCTTTATGGGATAAGACAAGGAGTTGGCTACAATCGCTACCATCTGGAGGGATCATTACTTGGGTTGAGATGGTTGAGGCATTTTAAAAAAAAAAATTCACCATCGAAGATAGCTATATCACGAGCAGAGATTGGTACATTTAGGCAGCAAGAGTTAGAGTCATTATATGAGGCATAGGAACAATTTAAAGACCTTCTCCGAAGATGCTCACAGCATAGATACCAAGAATGGCTCCAAATGCAACTCTTTTACAATGGATTAAATGGGCAGAATAGAACACTCTTCGATGCTGCAATTGGAGGAGCTTTGATGTTAAAGACAGCGCAAGAAGCCTTATCACGCATTGATAATATGGCATCAAATAGCTATCAATGGTCAAATGATCATGTTAACACAAAGAGAGCAGCTAGAGTATTTGAAGTGGATCAATTGATAGATTTTGGCTCAAATTTTTGCATTGTCAAACCAGTTTGCGGCCTTAACCAATAAAAGAGCAATGCCAAACAATTCATCTCTACTAGCTGGTTCCCTAAGTCAAAGAGAAGAGCTGAATTTTAAGCAAGCTCAGTTCATGAACAATCGAAATTATGGCTATCTTGAGAATCAAATGCCTAATGCATATCACTCAAACATGCACAGCCATGAGAATTTCTCCTATACCAACAATCGAAATATTTTGTAACCACCGTTAGGCTACTCACAATCGTAAGTAGAGAAAAAGCATTTCATTGAAGACCTCTTGGGAACATTTATATCAAAAACGAACAAAAGATTTAAGCAAAGCGATACTTGGATAGATAACATGAAAACATATCACTAACATTGGAGTGTCAGTAAAGAACTTGGAAGTATAAATTGGACTGCTAGCTTTAGAGATAAGGTTTCAACAAAAAGAAAAATTCCCAAGTGATACAAAGGTTAACCCAAAGGAACATTGTAAGGTCATTATGTTGAGAAGCGGAAAGCAAGTGGTTGGAGAAAAAGCAAAAGAACAGTAGGATGTGACAGTGGTTGAAAATAAGGTTAATGAGGAGGAAATTGGGATGGAAACCATGGAAAGAGCTAAGGATAATGACAAAAATAATTTGAAACTAACAAATATAGGTCCGAATTCAACTTATTTCAAGTTTCCTTTGCCATATCCTCAAAGGTTCCAAAAACAGAAGAAGGATGCTCAATTCGCCAAGTTTTTGGAGTTATTCAAGAAGTTGCACATTAACCTTCCGTTCATTGATGCCTTAGAGCAAATGCCAAATTATATGAAGTTCATAAAAGAGGTGTTATCTAGGAAAAGAAAGCTTGGTGAATTTGAGACGTTGAATTTGACTGAAGAGTGTAGTGCCATCATACAGAGGAAATTGCCAACAAAGCTCAAGGATCCCAGAAGCTTTACCATCCCTTACAATATTGGTACATCATACTCCACACGACCCTTATGTGATTTGGGAGCGAACATTAATTTAATATCATTATTGGTGTTCAACAAGTTAAGTGTAGGCGAAGTCAAACCGACTACAGTTATGTTGCAAATGGCTGATAGATCACTCATCTACCCGTGGGGAATAATTAAAGATGTGCTCGTAAAAATTGATAAATTTATTTTTCTACCAGATTTTCTTGTATTGGATATGGATGAAGACCACAATGTGCCAATTATTTTGGGAAGACCATTTTTGGCCACAGTTGGGACAACTATCAATATACAAAAAGAAGAGGTTACCATGAGAATACAAGATCAAGAAGTGACATTCAATATTCTCAAAGTTATGGAAGAACCTAAGGAGTCACAAGAGTGTTTAATGGTGAACGTGTTATGTAATAGCAATACAGATAGGAAGTTAGAGAAGAGTCATTGTGAAACCCATATGAAGGATGAGAAGATTGAGAAAAAAATCTGAAATAATTCATGAAAGTGGTTCGAATGATGCGATTAATTTTGAGTTGGTTATGAGTTTTAAATATGCTGACCCTCCAAACCACAATATAAAAAAGGGCAAAAAAAGAAAGAAACAAAAGCATAATAAAAGGAGTGTTGATCATCTATTGAAGCTGGGAGACCAAGTTCTACTCAACAACTTTAAGTTAAAGCTATTTTCGAGAAAACAAAACTCAAAATGGTATGGCTTATTTTGAGTAGAGAAGATGTTTTTCAATGGAGTCGTGAAAGTCAAGGCCATTAATGGAAGAATACTTCATATCAATACTAAATGGTTAAAGCATCATTTTGAAGGCAAAGAAGAGAGGAATGCCTTGGGCCCTCTTTATGATCCCCTTTAAAGTCGCACCAATAATATCTGGCTAAAGACATTAAACTTATCGTTTGTTAGAAGGCAACCTAATAATTTATTTATGCTGTATTTGTTTTTTTTATTTACTTTATTGAGTTTTTCTTTGATGGTAAATTGGTATTTTAATTGTGTTTTTATTGTAATTAGGTTCAAGGATGTCAAGAGATTCAAAAGCTAAGCAAACAAGCTAATCTTGTGTAAAAATAATCTATAAAGATAGTAACAACTCCAAGTAGAAGATGAGATTTGCTCTCGTCTTCCAAGTATGATTCATTTTTCTTCTTCCATGTTTTTTTATTATTATTTGGAGCATTGAGGACAATACTCAATTTAAGTTTGAGGGAGGGGGGAGGGCTAGTCATATTTGAGAGTGTGTTGCAGGATTTGAGTATTGAGCTTGGTAGTATTATGAGTGGAATTTAAATTTTTTACGTTTAGGACATCTGTAGAATATAGTAAATTTTGATTTTTTTATAATTATTTATGTATTTTTGTGTGAATGAATGAATGTATGAATGTGTGTGAATGTGATGAGTATTGATTGATGGAATAATTGAAATATGAACCATGCATTGATATTGAACTTAGATAAGATAGGTTGAAATGTAAAGTGGACAGGTGTTAATAGTTTGAAAGAAAAATTAATAAATATGCTTAGAAAAATTGAGATGAATTTAGAAATTGATTGAGCCAATTACGAAAACCTGAGCTTATGAATATTTTTATGTTAAAATAAAAAAATTTTAGATGTGAAACTTTGGAGCTGTAAAAATAAAAAAATAAAAAAAAGAAAAACAAAACTAAGTAATAAAACTACTTCAATTTTTTGAGGGTCTTAGTAACTGGAGGTTGGCATCACAAATGTTAATAATCGCGTAAAATGGATCCTTAAAATAAGAGTATGCAAAGCAACCGTGGTTTTTAACATGCTGAGTAACCAGAGGTTTGTATCACAAATATTAACACTCGCGTAAAAAGGCTACTTAGAATTAAGTTAAGGAATAAAAGCTTAGAAAAAATGAGCTCAATTTGTGAAATGTTTATAAAATTCTATCAAATAACATTTATGTGCAAGGGTAAAGTGAAAGGTAAGATCGATTTTAGATTCATTTAATTTTTTTGAAGGCATGAGTTTTGGGAAGAAAATGAAAAAAATTGATGCTAATTTATTAGAGCATGGATACTTAGTCGAGTTTTAAGTTTGGCATCAGTGTAATGAATTTGTAGTTCATGAATTTTATCAATAATAGGCATCAAATTTGTATATGCATGATTGGGTGTTATTATTTTTGTGTGATTGTATGTTTAATTGTTGCATACGTGTGTGCACTGTCTGTGTGTGGCAGTTTAAGATTAGGATTTTATGGGTAGATCCTCTGAAAACCCTCATGAGACTTCACTCGTCTACTAGGGGCATCTTAGGGATTTAAAAAGCTTGTTGCATACGCTAAATGCAACCGTGAGTCCTATAAAAATGTTAGTGAATGCCTTAGAAACCATTCGTATTATCGATTTTAGGATTAGTGATCTTATATAAAATTTTATATATTAATGAAAGAATTATTCTTTATTCACATACATTAACTGTTTCCTTTATATTGGTATGCTTATATATAAAGAATGTATGTGAATAGTCTAGATAATTTCGTTTAATTATTAAATGAAATTATCAAATTATTCCTTATGTACGTGATATAGATTGGGCAACTATATCATATAGTAAACATATTAGTTGCCTCCTAATGATATCATATGATGATATATGTAGGTTGACAATATAGATATTGTCAGAAGAGCATTAGTATGGATTTATAGTTTGTGAACTATTTATCAAACTAGGTTATATATTGACAAATCACATGGTATGCATGTAGTCAATGATTTGTCAATAGATTGCAATAGTCTGCGATGTAATTTTTAGACCTAAGACGTTTAGAATCGGACTCTGTATGTATGGATATATTTCATATGGTGAATACGTGCAGGGCTAATCATGCCTTGTACAAAAAGTCGATTTGGGTATGTTTTGTTCATATAGGTATTCGATTGACAGTTAAGATAGGATCCATTGACTCGACACTATGGATTGAGAGTTTTTATTGACTCTGTCCGAGTTGAGTTTCTAAACGAATGTCGATATGATGTCCAGATTTTAAGTCTATAGTCATAATAATCATGACATATGATCGACAATTTGTATAGACATCAGATTAGAGTTTTGACATTCTATGAACCCTGACTTGATAAGGATATGACAATGGAGGGATATTATCCGCATGTTAGGTGCAATTATTAGAGGTTTAATGATAACACTTCCTCATTGTGACTTAGGGACTATAACGTATAGCTAGACACTAACTATAGTCGTTGGGTATCAAAATATTAGCTCACGGCTGAGTTACGATGAACCTTCATAATCCACCCAATTCCTTGAGAGTTCCTATAAAGGAGGAGAAGATAAAATATTATTGAGGAAGGGCTAGCGATCTCATGATAACTTGAAATATCGAATTAAATACGTATAATCAGTATATGTATTTATTATTCTTTAAAGTGTTAAAAAAGTGATATATTGCTATCAAATAGTAATTTAATGTAAATTATATGACCCAAAATGATAATATCGATTATTAAACATGTTAGAATATGATTTTAAGGTGAAATGATGAAAATTAGATTCAATTGTTAATTTAGTGCAAAATGATCACTTTACCCTTATGTGATACAAATGTGTAATTTATTATAAATTACATATTCAAGTTTGGTAATTATGATTATCAAATATATTAAAATATGATTTTAATAGAAAATTGATAAATTCTAAATTAAAGTGTTTAATTTAAAAAAATTATCATTTTACCCTTATGTATAATATTGACTAATGGTATTATAGTAAATGCATCATAATTTTGGATTTATAAAAATTTAAAATATATATTAATATGTCTAATTATTAAACTCTTTAATGGTTAGTGAATTTGATAAGTGTTGAAATTTATATGGATAATATTTTGACACTTGACATTTAATATATATTTTAAAATATTAATTAATTATTCATTGTCAAAGTTTTTTTTTAAAAGTTTGACTTGAGTTCACCCATATAAAATGAGTATAGATGTATCACATAAATATTCCATTATTTTATTGCATTTATTTGGATAAATACTTATTTAATTAAATGAAAAATGATGAAAAATAAGCAATATTTTGGGTCTTCTCTTCTTCTCAACGTGGAGGCAGTCATGGGAGCTCAAATGGGAGGGTTTTAAGTGTTAATAACTCACATTTATGAGCTTGGTCTTCATTAAGAATGAAAGCTTACAAAATAAGCATATAAAGCCCTCATTTTGTACCCTAAATTTGTCATTGAAAAGAATAGATTTAAGCTTAGTTTCTTCGGAAGAAAACTTACTATTATGCATGATTTAGATCATTAAAAACCACTAAAAAGTGGATTAGGATTAAGTTTAGGTTTTTATTTTTATTTTGAATTATTTTTGTTAGGGACTAGCAAAATTTAAATTTGGAGGGATTTGATTAGTTGATTTTTCTTAAGGTTTTATAACTTATATTTTGCTTGTTTATGAGTTATTATATGAAGGTTATCAAAATTGCGATTTTAATTAAAATTATTTTTTATTTAAAAAATCGGAACATAAAATCGAAATATAAAAACAGAATTTTTAATAATATATAAATAATAAAAAATTTAAATATTTTTATAAATTAATAAAATCGAAAAATCAGTTAAAATCGATCAAATATTTTTACTATTTTACTATTTTACTCTGTTTTCATTTATATTTTAAAAATGTATAGTTATAATCAAAGCTTGAAACTATATCAAATAACTTAATTTATGTTATGATTTATATAAAGGATTATAATTTTATTTTTATTTTATAATTGATTTGTGGAGGAGTTGTTGAGATACTGAAATTGAGGCCAGGAGATAGCCATTGTGGTTTGATTATAAATATGGTTATGTTATGTTTTATATATTGTGGCGGAGGCGATATTGCATTATTGGTATTGAGGTAAGGAGGTAGCCACGATATTTTAGTTGAGATTTATTGTTGATGTTTATATATTGTTATGTTTCTGACATCGTATATATGTGTACATTTTTTTTTGAAATATTGTTTAGATTTATTCAGTTAATAGTAATAAAGAAAAATTATATTTTGTTAAGTTTATTTTAGCCAATACTTTGGTTTGATATATGTTGCTAAAACTTGAGATACTATGATCTTATTTATCATTATTATGATTATCTCTATTTCCTCTGTTTATAATATTTTGTTTTTGACCATCATTTTGTATCTCTTTACCCTTAGTCGAGAGATACAAGGAGGGGAGTATATGTGCTCTGAAAATATATTCTATTATTTGTTCTGTGTAGGTACCGGTATATATGAGACATATGGGATGAAAGACGGTTTGTTTTCTGACCTATTTTTGTATACATCTCCGCATACTTCTCTTTTATATAAAACCTTTTGAAAATATAATTTTAAAAGTATATAAGCATGTTGTAGATACCCTGATATTATAATTTCATCTGAAATTGATTCAGCTTCAAATTTATGTTTTTTTTTATGGTTATATGTATATTTATACCGTTTTATACTTTTTCGGTATCTACTTACTAAATTTTTCTCAAACTCACCCCACTATAGTTCTAGTGCATATAAGATTCTTTTCCCTTAGGTGAGAACTCATGAGAACTTGCGAGAAGAGTATTGAAGTTTCAGACTCTCCACACAGTCATTTAGCAGTTATATTTTGTATAAGTCTATTATTTTGTATATTAGAGAATAACGTTTTAAGATGTGTATATATATATATATATATATATATATATATACACACGCACACATTTTGTATATGTGATTTTTGTATAGTTATAAGTATATATGGATATGCATATGTATTCTATATGTACATAAGTAATATGGCATCGATGGGCATAGAGCCTGATCATTACGTGTTTGAATTGCATATATCTTGTTTGTAATACATGACATTCATTAAATTTATTTGATGCTTATGAAAGTAGGATATCCTTATTTTTATACTGTCATAATTTCGATTGTTTAAGACGTGATATTTAAATATATATAGTTAAATTTATTTGAATCCAAAAATCTTAAAACTAATTGGAATAGACTATTTGGATAAATTTAGTTAAATCCACTAGAAGAATTTGAAATTAATAAGAATAAAATATTTATTTAATTAAATATTAAGTCTCTCTTAATAACTAAGTTTGTTTTTATATTCTTCATTTTCTCTCTTAAGTCTTAACAAAACAATAAAAAAAATTAAAAATCTATTTACTGTTAATTATAAAGAAATAAAAAAAATTATTTCAATTAATAAATTTTTTATAATAAATTAGAATTTATATGAATATTTTGAAAATTAAGAAGAGTGAATTATATATTTACCGAATTAAGGTCTATATGAATATCTACACCAATATTTTTGAGATTAATAGAACTGAATTATATATTTAATTAAATATTAATGGTTTTTTACTAATCATATTCGTTCTCTCTCTGGCAAAAATTGAAAACCTAAAAACCCCATCCCTCCCTCGCTACCAGTGGAGTAGGTCCCCGGTGGTCGTTGAAGTCGAAAGAACATTTCTACTTGATTGATTGCAACGCTTTTTAATTGTGGTTCCAGAGTTTTAAGCAGAAGAAATGGATCCGCAGGCACCCAAGAAGAGAGGGCGTAAACCCAAACCCAAAGAAGAGAAAAAGGAAGAACCAAAGATGAAAGACACAAAACGGACAACTCACCAACACGCGGTCGATGATAAGTACACTCAATGGAAGTCTCTCGTTCCTGTTCTGTATGACTGGCTTGCTAATCACAATCTCGTATGGCCTTCTCTATCTTGCCGGTAACACAGTTTCCCCTTACTTTCTAGGTTCCTTTTTTTTTAATATTCATTTTGTTTTATGATTGGGGTTTATCATTAGGGTTTTATAAACTCTAGCATTTTGTTGTCTCGAGAACCCTAGATTACTCTGTTCAGCTAGTTTATACTCTTTGATTTTGTTTTATTCGAGCATTGTGACATATTGTGTGGCCTTGTTTTCCTGAACAATGGATGGCTGGGGTCAATTTCTGGATAGATTGGTGGGGAAATGGTTCATTTAGGTTTATTATGTTTTTGACAGATGGGGGCCTCAGCTAGAGCAAGCTACCTATAAGAATCGCCAGCGCCTTTATCTTTCTGAACAAGTAAGTTTTGCTTCTGGGAACTGATTTAAATTGATTATATCACAATCTTTCCGTCTTGTATTTCAGATTGCATATGTTTGTGATAGACCTTTAGGTTTTGGTAGTCCATTTAAAAACTAATCTCACATTGTAACATATTTTAGTTGTGTCATGATAGTTCCAATTGTGATTCATAATAATTGATGCTGGAAAATGATACAAAAGATAGTGTTTATTTTGTAAAGAAAGATGAACAACTTTATTTCAAATGATAAAAGATAAATGAACCATTTTATTACAAAGACAAAAGATAGATTACAAGTTCATTATCTAAGATTATAAACCTAAAGATACAGATACACCACTTATGTATAATCAAGGAAGATAAAACTTAATAACTCATCACTCCAAGGAATCCACCTGAGATATATAAAGTTTAAAAAGATAGATCTAAGCTCACCACCAAAGATTAGGAACTGAAGGATACAGATAGACCACTTTAAGTATAATCTAAGGATACAGAACTCTAGAAACTCACAGCTCAAAGGAATCCACCTAAGAAATACAGAGTTTTTTGGTAAGGACTACTCCTTAACACAGGTTATATTTTTTTCTCTTCTATACCTGACAATGCTCTGAATTTATAGGCTTTGGAACCACACTCCAAGCATAGGTAATTTTCCAAGACTAGGAAGTAAATATTACATTAAAAAAACTAGAAAACAATAAAGACTTTGACTTAGACATAAATACAACTCAATGACTCTTAGAATACTCAAAACTTAATAAAAGAAGCATTGAAAGTGCTAAAATTTCCTCCAAAGCCGAGCCGCTTTAACCTTGCATTGGAACTATGCTAGCTGTAAAGAAATGAGCATAACTTCTTCTTGGAATCTCCAAATTCATCTCCATAAAATGCTTTTGAAAGATTACTTCACTAGCTTTCCAATGATACCAACCTTGAGCTGTAATTCAGTCTCAGTAAATACAATTTTAATAATGAAGTTACCCCGTTGACAATGCACTTATAGCTCACCTGATAAGTTTAAGATTTGAAAACCGTTAATATTTTCATTCTGACCTAAGTGTGAGGATACCTTGTGTCATTGATGCTGGTCTTGCAATTACCTGTTGGATAGCCTTTAGTAAAATGCACTTATGAATGGTTATTTATTTTCTGTTATGTCACCAGACTGATGGCAGTGTTCCAAATACACTGGTCATTGCTAATTGTGAGGTGGTCAAACCTAGGGTTGCTGCAGCTGAGCACATATCTCAGGTGTGCTTTACCTTTGGAATTTTTGCTTTCTTTTCTGATGCACTTCAGTGAACCTTTCTGTATTTAAGCCGATTGCTTTGTTGTTCAGTTTAATGAAGAGGCACGATCTCCATTTGTCAAGAAGTACAAGACCATCATACATCCTGGAGAGGTATGGTTGTAACATATGGTAAAATATACAAATTAGGCTCACACCAATAGTAGTAGACATGCATCCATGGGCAACACTGTTGATGCCTTTATCTCCTTGGTAAATGGTGTGACTTTGTTAGTCCAACTGTGATTGCGATTTCAAAATTTTTACTTGTATAGGCACTTTAAAAAGTGATTTGTTCCTATATTTTTTTACTTCAATTTTTTCTGAATGATGGAGAGGTCTTTAGTTATTGAACTTGACTGAATGTCAATTTTCAGGTCAACAGAATCAGGGAACTTCCACAGAATACTAAGATAGTTGCAACTCACACAGACAGTCCTGATGTAAGAGGCAATTTTTATTAATTTATTTGGTCCAAGGGTTTTCAAGTTCTGTTCAATTTTACTTATAGCTAGGGTTCTTCAGTTCTGTCCAATTTTCTTTAGGGTTCATAATTTGCACTTGTCAAAATTCAGGTTCTCATTTGGGATGTTGAAGCTCAGCCCAACCGTCATGCTGTTCTTGGAGCAACTAATTCTCGTCCAGATTTGGTATATTTTAATTACAGAATGCAGTATACTTTCCCTCATCAATCTATTTAATACAAGTTTTTCTCAAGTTTTATGAATTATATACATATACAATATCACTTTATTTGCTTTACTATCATTATATTCCATGAAAGGTTTTTAAAATTTTTTCATCTTTTTATCATCCAATATTAAGTTGCTTGCATCCGAATTGAACATAAATCGCCAGTATTCTTATAAATGTTTTTTATCAGCCCCTCCTAGGATTTTCAGAAATACAATTATTTTGTATTTACTCTTTGCCTTATATTTAGTTAAGGAAGTGATATCTTTCATGAAATGTAGAACTTTTGGTAAACCCCACCCTGGGTCAAAGTCCTACTTTTGGGGAAATAGGATATGAAGCAGGGTTCAAAGATGCATTCCTTTTTCAGGAAATGGAGTGTTAAATGACATTTGGAACAACAGTATAACAAGTGGCTTCATTTGATATATTTTTGTATTTTTATGAAGCTAGCAATGTGGTTTGCTTTTGAGAAGATTTTGATTATTTTGGGTGTTTTACCTGCGGATTTAAAAGTTTTATCTGTATATTTGTTGGTCAAGAAATTATGTCGTTGACTGAAGAAAACAAAATGCTGAAATATTGATGATGCTACATGTGTAATCCAAAATCTTTAAATATTGGAGCCTGTGGTACTAAATTAGATGTTGGAGCTCTATCTAAACTTTGAAATTGAGAGGGTGTATGAATATATCTGATGCATGTCTAAATAATGAAATTGAGGTGAAAAAATCCCCTTAAATTCTTTTTAACATTCTTGCCATGGATCTTTAAATATAATTTTAGTTAATCTCTAGTTGGTTAAGCTATTTGTTTGCTCATTTTCGTTTGAGGGACTAATATGATAGCCGTATTTAAAGAACTATCATTTAGAAGTCTGTGTTTCTTCCTGTTGTTGTTTAACCAAGTTAGCATGGAGCTCTTGTGTACACTTAAGTAGGAAAGCCGGTGATACATGTCTAAATACTAAAATGGAGGGGGAAAGAACTTCATAAGACTTGTTTAAACATTCCATGAATCTAAGTAAATAGTTTTAGCTAATCTCTAGTTCTTTTTGCATCTTCATATCTGGGTATATTCATTTGAGGGACTGATATGATGTCTATATGTAAATAACTATCACTTAGTATGTGTTTCTTGTTTTATTGTAACCGAGTTAAATTGGAGTTTTTGTAGATTTTGACTGGACATCAGGATAATGCTGAATTTGCTCTTGCAATGTGCCCAACAGAACCCTATGTGCTCTCTGGAGGTGGGGAAGCTTCTATGTTCATTTATTGTTAATGAAATAAACAGCCTTTCCAATATTGGCTGCAATTAGAATTAGGTAATTGTTCCTTGGGTATGTAGGAAGTAAGATGTGTAGTTTATCAAATAATTTTGTTACATAAATTTTTGGATTCTTTTTTCTTTTTATGCTACTTTTAAGGCACCCCTTGTTTGTTTATGTGAAACAAGTTCTGAGTGACGTGTTTAATTATTGTTTGGAAGTCTAGAATATCTGAATTTTATTTTCATGAGATTTTTATCTGAACAAAAGTTCTTTTTGTAGGTAAGGACAAATCAGTTGTTTTATGGAGTATCCAAGACCATATAACATCGTCAACCACAGATCCAGCTACGGCTAAATCTGGGTCAGGTGGATCAATCATTAAGCAAAGCTCCAAGCCTGGGGAAGGTAATGACAAAGCTGCCAATGGCCCCTCTCTTGGTCCACGTGGTATGTACTATGGGCATGAGGATACAGTTGAAGACGTGACATTCTGTCCATCCAGGTAACTTGCATACTCTTAGTGAAATGCATAGACGATTCACTGGTTCACTGTTTGCTTCAGAATGCACTACATAAAGTTACAGCTTTCATGTAAGATGGGTATGAATGTTTGGGTGTTAGTCGTACACACTGATTCTTGGGCTTGTTGTTTAACTTAGTTATTATGGTCCTACGATCTCTTAACAAATTTGAAGAAACTTTTATGTGCTTTTGCTGAATTGAATTTCTTTATCATTCTCTTTAATGGAAACAAACATAACTATTTGAGGTTTTTCTAATGGCCTTTAATTTGTGATAAGTTTGTATCTCTGCTGAAGTGCACAGGAGTTTTGTAGCGTGGGTGATGACTCTTGTCTCATATTATGGGATGTCCGAGCTGGCACTAGCCCAGTTGTTAAGGTAGTGCATGTTATATGCTTCTTGTTTGCTGTCAACTAGACATTAAATGCCTCCTCCTATCATCCAATGTATTTTATTGATGTTTGGGCTAATTCATGTTTATCTGCAAGCATGCTTCTTGTCTTTTTTCCTTTTCATATTTTCGTGTTACAGCTTAATAAATTCCAGGCTCGTTGCAGGCGGAATTGTTTCACTATGTTTGTTATAGTATCCCTGGGATCCTTGGTATTTGACTCAAAGATGTAATGCTAACTAGGCCAAAGTGATGCATTCTGTCAATGAAAGTCTGGTTTCCCTTTTTTTTGACTATGAACTGTGCCCAATTATTTGTAAACGGAATCCAGACTTGCTAATATCAATGCATTGTTAATGCTGCAAGTACCTTGCCTTTTCAAATTGTTAGCCTTTGGGGGTTACTTAATTCTTCAGTTGTGTGCATGATTTCTTTTACTATAGAATTTCAGTCTGACAAAGGTTTATGCTGGGTTATTTTTTGTTATCTCATTATCAGGTTGAGAAAGCACATAATGCTGATCTTCATTGTGTTGATTGGAATCCCCATGATGATAATCTTATCCTTACCGGGTATATATTATATTGTTGAAGTCTCAGATGGTTTGAACTGATTGTGAAATGATCAAATCTGATTAGGTGCTTTCTACTTATATCATGTCTTCAGATCAGCTGATAATTCTGTCCGCACATTCGATCGGCGAAATCTCTCTTCTAATGGAGTTGGGTCACCAATCTATAAGTTTGAGGGCCACAGAGCTGCTGTTCTTTGTGTGCAGGTGTCATTTAATTCATGTTTTGCTTGGATTTTTTTATTTCTTTTACCTTTCAATTCTTATGAAGTTCGTGTGATGTAATGACTAACCAATGTAATTTCTAAGCATGTACTTTTACTAATCCTTTTTCTTTTTTCAGTGGTCTCCAGACAAGTCATCTGTATTTGGAAGCTCTGCAGAGGATGGCCTTTTGAACATTTGGGACTATGAGAAGGTACCAACAGAGAATCTTAAGATTGTTTGGTTGCATTGTCTGTTTGGGTGGTATTTATTCATATGTTATATGTTCATCTTTTCTGTGATTGTATCTATATATTGCAGGTTGGTAAAAAGGTGGAGCAAGGGGCAAGAACCCCAAGTTCTCCTGCAGGCTTGTTTTTCCAGCATGCTGGGCACAGGTTTGTAATGTCTCTTCTGAATGTGTCTTTTATTCAGGACCTCATTTTGTACTCTTTTTGTCATTTTCTTTCTCTTGTAATCCCATCAACTGAAGCTTAAGGTATGATTCCTGCCAAAATTTTTGGTGTTATGTCCATATAATGAACTCACCTGGCTATCAGTATCTCTTCAATTGCTGCTATATCATAATCATGACCTTACGTATGAAAACATAAAAGTTCAAGACTTTGTGACCATCTTGAAGATTCAAAAGCTCTCACGAGTATAATTATGTCTTCCTTTGAAGCAGTTATGAGCCTTATTCTGATAAGTTTTCTAGATTTATGAAAACAAGTTATCATTACGGCTTTTACTTAGACCTTTAAAATATATATAGAATGCCTCGTAATCTCTACTATCCTTAAATCTTTTTTAAGAAAACTTCGTTCCTGGCTTTTACTATCTTTTTGTTATAGTCGTGTACTTTCAAGGGTTTATTTGCTATATTTTTTGTTGTGATGTTTACGTAATCTTCTCTCTCATTCTTTCTTTTTACAAAGGGACAAAGTTGTTGACTTCCACTGGAATGCATCTGATCCTTGGACTGTTGTTAGTGTTTCTGATGATTGCGATTCTACTGGTGGAGGAGGTACTTTACAGGTATTTGTTTCTTTCCCTCTGTTTGAATCGTTTTATCATATGATCCTTTAGATATTGTTTAAAAGTGCTTGAAAGGGAATATTTTGCTGACAAAAGAACTTCATGGTGTGAGTTGAGTGAGATATCTAGGGATACAACTTTGTGTGAAAGAACGTAGTGCACTAAGGTAGGGAATATTTTGCTGACGAAAGAACATTATGGTGTGAGTTGAGTGAGTTTTCTAGGGACACAACTTTGCATAAAAGAACGTAGTGTAGTGTACTGTAGGTGACACATGTTTGATTATTATTGATCTAAATTTATCAAGTTAGTTACTAAGTTAACTCAAATGTATTATGTTCTGCAAAGAATCACAATAATAGAAATTGCTAGTAATTCTTTTTTCAGAAATCTTGTGATTTCCCATAATTTTGATCAAGGAGTAAAAAAAACTCATACTTGTTTTCCTTTTTCTTCGTTTGGAGGTTTTGCAATATTGTAATGTATAACTTATGTGTTGACTTTAAAGACCCTCCCCTCCCCTCTCAGTGGTTTTTCCTTCCTTAGGATTTGCTTATTTTCATTAAGACAAACATGAATTTGACTTAAATCATTTGGTGATTCCCATGTTAATGGTGTACACAGATTTGGCGAATGAGTGATTTGATCTATCGGCCAGAAGATGAGGTTTTAGCTGAGCTTGAGAAGTTTAAGGCCCATGTAATTTCATGTGCTTCAAAGGCTTGAGACAACCTTATGATGAGAAGTAGAGCACATTTTAGACGTCTGGAAACAAGTACTTGTAGTAGCTTATAGTCTTTATGGAGCTATTGGGTCCAATTAGTACTGATGACAGTTTGTTGTTTTTTCTTAGTTGTATTAAAAAATGGTAGCCTTTCAAAATGAGGATCATTTATTTTGTCAGGACGGCGGTGAAGTCCCTTTAGGATTAGGAGTTATGAATTTCTTGTAGAATTATCTTCTCTTTGAACTTAGAAGTTTGAAGTGCTTGAATCTCAACATTCCATGCATGGATTCTGCCAAAAATGCTATAATTTTGGGGATTCAAGGTGTTTGACCTGAGGGTCAAAAAATATAATGTTAGTTAAAGTTTAATGTTTGATGTTGAAGTCCCTACTTTTTACATAAGCAATTAATTTACGTTCAGTGCTGCTTATGGATGGTGCAAATGTGCAAGAGGAAGAGTATCTACTTTCATCATCCTGCTCTACAAATAATTTTTGCTGGAGGAGTAGGTCCATTAGTTTTGGGACGAAAGATTTCACAAGAGCAGAATGTTATGTGAGGTGCTTCTTCACAAACCAAGATGAAGTTAAAAAGTATTTTAATTTTGGGAATTGCGTGATTGTTTGTCTAATTTCTACCCGTAATAACCAAGAACCCAACAGAAATAACTCGATGGCATGAAAAAAAGACGGTTCTTATAAAATTATGTATATAAATAATACTGAATATGAGAGTATGTACAAATTTAAGTAATGTTAGAGATTTTAAATTGCATAATAACATTTTAGATATCCAAGTGATGTGGTAGATGAATTGATAGTATCGCGTTATTGTAATCATTAATGATTCGTAGAAAGTATTGATGCGAGTCCCTCTTTTGAACATGATAGAATTATATATATTTGAAAGAGGTTGACCATACGTTCGTTTAAAATTGACTATTTAAGTAACTAACTTTACCAATTAATAGGTCGGATTGAATTAGAAAAGAGAAAGATTTGTACAAATTATATCTTTTGTCATCATTTTATGAAAAATTATTAGTTATTAATATGTTTGAAAAGCCTCTCACAGCTTTGCCCAAATGTGCCCCAAACCCAAGTAACGAAAGATCGATTCTATTTTTTGTCCTCAAAAATTTAACCGAGTGATTTGTAATAATTTAAATTAATTATTTTTCTTAGTGTTCGCTTCTCCTTGTCATTTAAGCGATATTTACTCTTAATTATAGGCTTATAGCGTTCAAAATGAATTAATTGACTTCCAATTTTCTACACCCAA
The DNA here is from genome assembly GCA_035590515.1 of Trichilia minutiflora. Lineage (NCBI taxonomy): Eukaryota > Viridiplantae > Streptophyta > Magnoliopsida > Sapindales > Meliaceae > Trichilia > Trichilia minutiflora. Next base: position 5,906,047 of record JAVXUL010000019.1, read on the forward strand.
TCCTCCTTTTTTCGAGGTTTAATTGATTTCATTAAGATGCACAAGGAGATAGTGGTGGCAAATGGGCCGTGTCGGGCCGGCACGGCCCGTGAAACGAAAATCCTAAAGGGCCTATGGGCCGTGCCTTTTTCGGTCCTGAACAGTACCGTGCCGTGCTTGGTCCGGCACGAAAAAAAAGAAACCGGCCCGGAACGATCCGTTAGCATGGTTACTGTGCGTACCGAGCCGTGCCGTGCCGTGCTTAAGTGATGAGGCCCGTTAGGACCAGGCCGGCGGGCCCGTGTCGGATTGGGCCGCGATAGGGCCTAACGGGCTGGGCCATATAAAAAAAATAAAATTTTAAATAATTTAAATAAAAATAAAATTTTATAATTTTAATTTAAAATTAATAAAATGCCTATTATCATTTTAATTCACCAAAAACAAAAAGTAAACAATATTAACTAGAAATTATTGCCACTTATACATAATAAATTATAATACAAATAATAAAATAAAATAAAAAGAAGAAAAAATATTAAATCTAATGTAAAATAGTTAAAATTTAAATAAATATTATATTACATATTTATATAATTATATATAATAAAATTATGAATTTAAGATAACCAATTAAATTAA
>JAVXUL010000019.1:5912116-5925269 GCA_035590515.1 Trichilia minutiflora
AAAATACTCCCCAAAAAGAAGTATTGGGCTTGTCTTCCAGATTAGTTAAGTACTAGCCCTTTCATACACCTCCTCTAATAAAGTTACAAGCTTGGGCATACCTTGGTGTTCCTCCATGGATGTTTCAGCCACTTCAAGTATTTGACTTGTTATTTGGCCTTGAACAAAAGCTTGTTTGTTTAAGCCTTGAAGCTTGTTCCCTTGTAATTAGATCATTAGGCATGTATAGCTTGTCTTGTTGTGTATTGTGATGTTGAACCTTCTTGCCAAGACTGGTTGTATTAGGTAGAGTACAAGTTCACCACCTAAGATCATAAATCTAGAGATATAGTACTAAGTGTAACAAAAGAAGATAGAACTCAAGAACTCATCACTCTAAAGAATTCACCCAAGAGATATCGAGTTTAAAATGATAGATATAAATTCACCATCAAAGATTAGAAATCTAAGAATACAGATACACATCTCAAATATAATATAAGAATATACAACTTTAAGAACTCGCCATTTGAGGGAATCCACCTATAAAAGATGCAAAGTTGTTGGTAAGAACCCCACCTTAACATAAGTTACATTTTTGTCCCATCATCTTCCTGCCTTGCAATGCTTTGAATTTATAGGCCTTGGAACAACCCTCCAAGTATAGTAATTTTCAAGACTAGAAAGTAAATATTACATTAATTAAAAAAAATTAGAAAACAGTAAATATTTTAACTTAAACATAAATATAACTTATATGACTCTTAGAACAACCAAAATCTAATAGAAGTATTGAACCAGATTAAAATCTCCTTCAACCCTGAGCAGCTTTAACTCTGGCTTGGAACTGCATAAGCTATAAAAAAAAATGAGTATAATCTCTTCTTAGAATCTCTAAATTTAACTCTGTAAAATATGTTTGAAAGCTTGCTTCACTATCTTTCCAATGATACCAATCTTATACATTAATTCAATCCCCGTAAAATCAAATTTTAGTTGTAAAATTACCCTTCTATTAGTGTACTTATGGCTCAGTTGATAATTCTAAGAGTTAAGACAATTAATATTTTGATTCTAACCTAAGTATTAGGACACCTCTCTGTCAAATATTTATTTGATTGTTGAGCTTAAATTATTATATTTGGTATCAAAATGTATAAATATCTTATCCAGCAATAAGTTTTTTGGGGGTTGCATAGAAGAAAGTGACCCAATAGAAGGGAGAACATTTTCATATGATTTAAGTTGCAAAGTTCAAGATAAAAATGTGACATGATTTACATTAATACTACTAATAAAATTAAGAATAATTAAAATGACTTATAATTTATTGATTAAAACGGTTTCATCTTCATTATATTGTCGTACTAATATTTTTTTCTAATTTCTACTATTTTATTTCTCATCTTGAAAGTATCAATGAATTCCAAAATTCACTGAAAACAAATTTTAGCCCACCCATAGTAATTTTTAAAAAAAAAATTTTAACATCCCACCATAAAATTAATGTATCTATAATTATAATGCAAACACTTGTGAAATAATTTGTTTTTGTTGACTTCGATAACTTCTTGAACAAAACAATAGTCATTCTTTCTTTATTCGGCATCATAATTGAGTTCGTTGAATCTTAAATTTCTTAATGTTAAAGATATGCAATGGTCAATGATTCATTAGCAGCAGCTGAGTGCAGAAAATATGAACCAAAAAAAGAACATAAAAGCAGAATCCATTATGGAAAAACAAAGTGAGATGTAACATCCATCTAGCACTAGTAGTTATTTCATCTCACACGTGTCAAAAGTTCAATGATCCGTGTGATTAAAGGATTGAATTGTACTCTTTAATTGAAAGGCTATGTTGTTAATTTGCTTATAAATTTTGTTTTGATAATGATAATAATGATTAGAGAAAAGATGGTCAAATGAAGTAATTGGAATGTTGGAAATTTATAGTTGAAGTGCTATTAATATTGGAGATTTATATATGAATTGTATTGGGGCATATTTTCAGATACCTCCCTAAAGATTTAAAGAACTATCAATTTGGTGGTCCATTTGCAAAGGATTACAAACTTCCCTGAACATTATATTGATTAACACCATAACTGACAATTACTTAAATATCCTTTTAACTGTCTTTAATTATTATAATAATAATATTAAAAGAAAAAAGATAAAGAAAAAATATACCGCGGTTATACTTGTATCAATTTGAAAAACTCAATCTACAAAAGGTCAAGGATCTCAAACACCTAAATTCCAACTTAATCACTAAAAATTATTAATTTAGAAAATTCTCTTGGAAAATAAAAGACCAAAAAAATTGTTAAGAATCGTCAGTACCTTAAAATTCACTGTAATTTGTCATTTGACAAATTTATGGTGATTTGAGAAAAATATAAACCAATTTGTCATAGATAAAGAAAGGAAAAAACAATGAGAATAGTAGAAAAAGACAATGAGTAGTTTGCAGATAGATAAAGAGAAGGAAAAGACAATAAGAAATAATAGATAATTAAAAAAAAAATAAAGTAAAATAAAGATGATAATATTTTACAAATCCTTTTATTAACAGTCAGATAGGAGGTTTTTGATTGTTTATACAAACAGTATCTTAAATTGATAATTCTTCAAACCTCAATGGAGGTACATGACAACATCCCATCGTATTGGTTTAGGTTTGTTTATGACCATGATATGAACGAGACAAGAGAAGGGAAGTGAGTGGGCGACAAATATTGGTCTGGTGATATGGAAAATCATCAAAGGGTCATGGAAGCCCCACAAAGAGACAGCATGTGGGCCATTCCAATTTTTTTGGGAGGGGAGGAGAGGTAGGGTAGACGTAGAGTCTGTGCTAAAAGGCAAAATCTTGACAATAATAGAGTCTCTCTCTGTGCTATGATATCAACAGCTCTATTGATTTGACCATACAGTGCCCTAAACAGACACCCGACCCTTTGAAATCAATCCAAATTGCAATAAAGCTCTATACATTTTGGCTTCACTCACAAAACAAAACAAAAAAATAAAACATTTCTTGATTCGTTCTGCTGATTTGTCATCAAAATTTTAACGTTTTTGTGTCAATTATTAAGGCACTTGGACCCACTTGCTACCTTATTGCTTTAAGGTTCTTACTACTACCTACAACATTATTGGATTGGTATAACACACGTTTAATGTAAAATTTGTGAAAGTACTTTTATAGTATTGAAATATAAACTATGCAATTTTGTTGGAAATAAAAAATTACATATGGGCAAGATCGAGATGTTTCAAATGACAGAAAAATCAGTGAATGATGCACAAGGTGAGGTGATCAATAAAAGCTTGTTTCCTTGTGGACACAGAGGATGGATTTGGTTTGGCAGAAAAATCTATGGTACCAAGTGGGTAGGCCACTGCTGCCTACTATTCGACTGAGATTTATAACTGTCTTTGTGTGTGTCTTCCAGTGCCAAAAGATATCGGAGACATAAAATGGAAATGGGACGCTATCATGGAAAATGACCAAGAATCAAACGGCAAAGCGATGAACCTAGCTTGGTGTAGGTAATATATACTATTAAATTATCGCAAGAACCAGAAGTCCAAGCTTGAAGGTTATTATATCTATCATTAAGTTACTATTAAACTCAAAAGCTGAAGGCGAAGGTTAAGAGTTGACACGTGAGATTTGAACATAAGTATTTGATCTGATACTATGTTAAATTACTACTATAACGAAAACTTTAGTTGATAGATAAAAACTCGATATAATATTCAAAGACAAATCTTAATATCTACTTGAGTACGTCACATTGTTAACAACTTATGGACATTTTGGAAAGAAAATAGTCTTGATTGACTCTATTTGAGATCTTAATATTGATCGGTCGGTCCTTTTTTAACGTGAATCACATACACTAAAGCTAGTTCTCAACTAAAGATCCAGTATAATATTCAAAGACAAATCTTAATATCTACATGTGTATGTCACATTGTTGACAACTTATAGACATTTTGGAAAGAAAATAGTCTTGATTAACTCTATTTGAGATCTTATCATTGGTGGGTCAATCCTATTTTTTAATGTGAATCACATACATATGAGCTAGCCCGTGCTCATGCTCATACTCAATGATTATTTCTAATTAGATTTTTTTTTTTGTAACCGAGGTGTCTGGGCCAGCTTACGCGCACAAATTCTCGGAGAAGGCTAGTGCAACATACTACCGTCACGACCCCCCACTTAAATCATGAACACACCTAAAAAATCGAATCCAAGACCATACGCCTAACCACACAGTCCTAAATTCGTTCATGCTCATTCAACTAGGTGCTCATGCTCATTCATTAATTGTTTTCGAGCAATTTTAATATATTTTGAGGAATGGTAAAACTAAATATAAAAAATCATCTTATTAAGTGAAGGAGATAAACCCCTTATATTATATATTTAACTCAAGCCCCTTATATTATATATTTAACTCAAGAACTTAATTGATATAAGATATACATCAATACTTCACCGTTTCAAGTATCTACGTCTTCGTAGATGAGCCTCATACACGCATGTATGAGTCACCCCTACATCCACGTAGATAAAACTTCAAGGACACCTTCATTCTGATACTCATTGACGCAGATGAGCCTCATACACGCATTTATGAGTCACCCTTACATCCACGTAGATAAAACATCAAGGACACCTTAAATGCGTCACCCTTACATGCACGTAGATAAAACATCAAGGACACCTTCGTTCTGATACCAATTGATGCATTTCAAGTAAAACTCAACTTAAAAAGTAGCCTAGGTGAGAGAGCATAATCCCTTATATTACATATTTGACTCAAAAATCCAACTAATATGTGATACACACCCAATTTGTATAAATCTTAAAAATGAAAATGAAAGTAAAACAAATATTTTCATTGCCAAGATGAGACATGGGCTTCTTTGTATTTCGAGTTCACAATGTCAAGCCACGTATAGGAATGAACGAATGAATAAGAAATAACCAGTGGGAAAATTCCGGGTTCCCCGGATCCTGTCCTAGAATCAAAACAGAACCAAAACAAAAACTATAAAGAGAGGTGGGATCCAAGGCTTTTTTATGTTCTTTACTTTGAAATATTCAATTCAATTGCTAAACATAAACAATCTTAGTTGGTAATAGAATAAATCTCACAACTTACAAAACCAGAGAAGCAGATAAAATTGAGTAATAAATAATGAAAAAAAAATTTAATTTAATTCATCATGCAAATACATCTAAAGATGGTCCCCCATCCATGTCCTTCCCTAATTTTCTTTTTCTTTTCCTTTTCCTTTTCCTTTTCCTTTTTGCATTCATTCATTCACTCTCACTTTATAGAAAGAAGAAGATAGATGATGAGAAAGATATCAGCAAAATAGGTGTTAAATATAATATATAAAAAAAAATTAAAATAAAACAAAGAAAGTACTGAAAAAGGTACTAAACTCCCACACTCTGATAATGTTGAAGAAGCCTATTGGCTTCTCTAAGTCCACTAAAGTAAGCTCCATGTGTAGTAGAATAATGAGTTCTGTGAGTTGCTTCCCCTGCAAACAGGATTTGAAGTGGAGGAGTAACAGAGGATTCAAAATTTTCAATCTTTGGCAATGATTCAGCCATGGTATCCAAATCATCACCACTAGATCCAACTGCGACATAACTGTATGATCCCAAGAACAAAGGATCCCTACCCCATTTGCTCTTCAATACCTTGGTGAATTTTACTTCACCACCTACATGCTTCCCATTCCCATTGCATAATTCATAGGAATTAGTATTAGTCTCTAATTTCTTGTGGGTTTGTGATAAAAAGCTAGAGATTGTAGTTGAAACACCATTAATTATCTCTTGATCACTAAGTGATTCAAGCTCAAGTGCTTCTTCCCCTGCAAACCAAGAGAGTAAAACGCTAGAGTTCTTGTAAATTGGGCACAGAGAAGCTGTCCTTCTCATCCACCAAGGGATCTTTTTATTCCGCAATTCAGAATCTGGTCGATGGAAAGCCATATTAAGAAATGGAAACTCACTCAAATCATGGCCTTTAGTATCATGTGATGGACTAAATTGCAGAAATAACTTATTAACAACACCGTAACCGAGTCTTGATATTGCCTCAGTCTTGAAAGATGGAAGAGGAGGATTGAACATACCTGAATCTTGATTAATTCCAGCTTTTAGTACACCCAGTGAAACAGTTACAATAACATGATCAGCTAACATAGTAGATCCATCACAAAAATGTAGCTTCACTGGCCTGGAACAGACACTGGAAGCATAGCCATTTTCCAACTGTTTTGATTGTTGGTGCCCTTCTGGTTGCCACTCAATTTTAGCCACTTTTCGGCCTAATTGGATTAAACCAGGTGGAAGAACAGAGGCTAGATGTTCAATTACGCTCATGTAGCCTTTAGCTATTGTGATTTCTTCATCTGGAAACATTTGATACTCGCTTTCTGCAGTGAAATCTAGAGTCAACAAATCACCAGCAGAAGTATAAGTTCTCTGGGCGTTTTCATGCATGGCAAAAATGGCTTCTCCAATCAACTTTCTGCTCCAACTACCATACCCTTTAAGCTCATCTTCATCTTTCAAACGGTCCCAATAAAAATTGAGGCCATGTATAAGAAAAGAACCAATACTAAGCTTACCAGGTTCTCCGTTTCTTGTACAAATCTTGAATGCTTTGGTCGCAAGATTGCAAAAATCAACTTTTTCACAGCTCGAGCTACCTTCAGTCAACTTCCTTTGAGCATAATCCATCAGGCTGTCGAAGAAACTGGAGACTGGCTCTACAATAGATGGACTAAGCTCAAAACCACCCTCAGCTATAGTCTTTGTCTGATTTGAGAATCCATCCATGCATTCCCATGGTTGTTCAGATACAAGTGAATTGGCTTCTCGAGCAATTTTGTAAACTGGGCTGCCTCCAATGCCATGAATCCATGTCGCACCCATCTCAATTCTGTCACCACCAAACTCTGATGTGTTGATTCTTCCACCTATTCTTGTACCAGCTTCCACAATACAAAGTTCAAACAAATCTCTAGAGGAGGTGAAAGTGTAGAGCTTGTTAGCAGCAGTAAGACCAGCCATTCCTGCTCCAATGATGACAATTCTTGGCTTTTTACCCATTGTTGCTGGTGGGTTGCTAGGTTGAACTTGAATAGCACGCAAAGTACAGAAAATGTAATGTAAAAGACAGGAAATAAGAAAAAAGAGAGAAAAATGAGAAGAAAGCGTGACGTGAGGTGAGGTGAGGTGAACTACTGAAGAGGATTTATAAGTGTTATAACTTGTATCTATGCGTTGGTTCTCCTTATTCAGACTCTTTTTTTTCTTTTGCATAATTTATTTATTTGTTAATAAAGACACCATTCTACTTTCGTTCAATTCTATATACTAGTAATAATATAGCTAAGCCGGCCTGCTTGCCTGCCTAATACCCTAAAACCATGCATCTACTATTCTTTTTCTCTTTTCTCAATCGGTCTGCTATTTATATCAATAATATATGACAGTCTGCGTGTACTTATTATTTCAGCTTTAGAAAGAAAAAAAATGAAAATAGATGTTTACTGAGAGAAGGGAGTAGAGCAACCAAAAAAATTGTGGTGATGGGAATTGGTAACGAAGGACAATAAAAGGTTGACAGTGCCTTTCACCAACCTCACATGTACATTGAGTAAAGGACGGCCCACCAACCGAGCAAGACACTTCTCTTCAGTCTTCTTCAAACGATGGTATTGGTTCAATGATCATCATCGGGTAATCATATCAAATTCATACCATTACATAGATATGTTACAATCATAACGAAGTTGATTTCGATTCTACCTCTATCATCCAGCACTAATACTAATACTATTCGATGGGAAGAGGATATGGGTTAGAATTCAGCTTTTGCACCCACTTTATGGAAGATTTTTCTACTCATAAAATAATCGACCATAGTGGAAAGTCCGCTCAAAGAGTTGAGGAGATATTCTTGCTGAAACTCCACATTATTGGGTATACTCTTGACGACGATATTTTTCAACACTACTATAATAATATTTATATAAATTTTCAATAGATACCTAATATAATAGTATCAGTAAATAATATTACAACATTAGAAAAAATACTCAATTACAAAAATTAAATTAAAGGTTGATACGTGAAATGGTATTGGAAAATTATTCTTAAATTAACAAAGCCAAACATCAAAAATATAATTTTATGAGGTCAAGTATGTATGTTGTGTCCCAAAACAAATTCTTTCTACTAACTTGCAAAAACATTCAATAAAATTTAACTAACAATTTTGTTGTATGCATGAAAGTTATCTTCAAGTAAGATAAACTAATAACAAATTAAAATTAAGTAATTTTATAATTAAGGTAACCAACTCAAAACTCTAATCTTAAATTAATAATACTACAATAATTCAAGAAAACTATTAGAAATACAAAATAAAATAAAATCGATCATAAGACACAAAATTTTAAAGAAAAAGAGTTTATTTCTCAAGAAGACAATTTTGTTCTTTTATTCTTTGCAGCCTCTCTTGCTTCTCTTAGACTTTTTTTCAACCCGAAAAAAAAAAATCTTATATTTATAGACAAGTAAAAACCTCTCCTAAAACATTTTAAAATTTTGAAATTTATGAGTAATTGAACTATTTGATGAATTTTTATAGGATTTGAACTGCCTAATTCATTCGAATCTTGCAAGGTTTCTTTTGTTCTAGATTCATTAGGACGAATCCTATACTTCGTTTGGATGAATCTTCAATAAAACTTGAATCATTTTCAATAATCTCCACTTTGATTCAAATTTTGAAACCTTAAATCTCCTTCTTCTCTCCACACCAGCATCTTAATCATGTTATAATACACATCAACTACTTTTGAAATCTTAATCTTCTTATAATGGCTTCTCTCCACCTAATTTTTTACTCATTAGATGAGGTATCAATCAATCCACAGAAGTAGGTGGATTTTTTTATCGACACTACCTTATCCCACTTGGTTAGGTATCTCCTATAGGTTCTTAAACTCCTTATAGCTTTCTTTCTAGTTGCTAGTTACTTTCGGACACTTCTTGACAATCATTTGCAACTATAGTTTTGTAACCATGCTTCACAGGTAATCCTCTTAATATTCTAACCCTTTTCCTTACTAGCCTATCATACAAAGGTCCCTCAGGTGATTCACTTCTTTCCTTAGGTTCCTCATCTTTCCTATACTCTCACGCTCCTTTCACCTTTAATGATCGTGATTTCTCATGATCAAGTTCCACCTTAAGTCTAAAACTCTTAAATTTTTTCAAAAGACTCTCAGTGCCACTCTTATTTCTTTAGTTAAATCATCCTTCGCAACACTAGCTACCACATCTCCTAGTAATGTGTACAAGTCATAAGTCTTTTTAGCCACCATTAGTATCTTGGACCCATACATCACCTTCAACAACTCAAATTTATTCACAAAGGTACATCCTAGATCATTCAACATTTCTAAGGAGATTAGATTCATTCTGACCTGAAGTACATACTAGATTTGTTGTAGCTCAATCAACACACACATGTTCATCTCTATCTTCATTGAATATATGCCCTGCACTCTACAAGTCATGTTGTTTCTTATAATAATCTCTTTACCTTCTTTTTGTTCTCAAGGTATAAAATAACTCTTTTCTTAGACATATGTGACATAAACATCTTGAATCTATGATCCACTCTTTAGCCATTATTTATTCAAAAAGAATTAGCTCAATCTCATTATCATTGCTTCTTTTCTTAGCAATGACATTTTTTCCACTCTTACTTAACTTCTTTATTTTTTTATCAGGGTAATCTTTCCTAAAGTTGTAAAACTCATTTCTTTCCAAGGGTATTTTTGTCTCTTTAAAATTTATAAATAGTATAAATAAAAACATTGTTCATCTCTTTTATTTGCACACTCAGTTCTCGAGAGCTTCATCTCCTTCTTCTCTTTCTATATTTTCTTTCTTTTTCTCTATTTTCTTCCAAATCCAACCATGAAATCTTCGATTTTTGATAGCCATTTAACTAAATTTGACATCCTCTATGCGTGGGAAGCATTATTTTCATGACTAGAGCAAAAAAGAAAAATGAGTCAAATAGTAACCTCAAACCAAACTTGAGGAATTTTTCGAAATTAAGCCAAATTAAAGCGTGATAAGGCTATTAATGCTGATTGATGAGCTCCTTTACCCTTTTAACCTATTAATTTCACTTATTAATTGGATTTCATAAATTAAAATTTATTGTGCATAATTTTAATTTGGCTTTAACTATCAAAATTTCAATTGAGTTGCATTATTTAGGATGTAGATTACCGTTGCATGCAATCAATTTGACAAAATTATGAAAATTTAAAATTGGGGCAAAAATTAAATATTAACCAAGCTATACAGTCGGGGATTTTATACAATTCGAACTTAATTCTCAAAATTGAATTAAAATTAGTGAAATTAGTGATAAAATAAAGTCATAGAAAGTTAAACGGTTAAAAACTTTGAAAAAGGGAAAAAGGAACAAAATTGAAATTTTTAGCGAAATCTTCAAAACACGCTAGAAAGTATCGTTAAGTGTCGTAAATAACTTTCCATAAATTTCCACTAGTGAAAAACGGTTAGATAGTTGCGATTTAGACATTTTTAGGAAAACCCAAATTATGGTGTATATATACATTTATACGCAGGGTTATTTTAATTAGGATTTTTATATTGATATAAATATGTATTTATGTATGAATTAGGCTCGGAATGTGTCAAAGAGAGACCCGTGTCGCGAGAAGAGTCATAGGGAGTATATATTCTCTTTATACTGTGAGAAAATTCTTTTTATTTATTTATTTATTTATTTTACTCTATTTTAAATATTTAAATACATTAGAATATTAGGAACATAATTTTATATTTAGTATTTTATATTAAATATTAGATTTCATGATATATTATAATTTGATTTGAGAAATATGGTTGAGTTATATGAGATTGAGGCTACGAGTAGGTCAAATAGGATTTTGTTATGGACTTATGATAATTTTATATTGGTTGCTTTTGTTATAAGGATTTGATGATTATTTACACGTGTTGATTTGGATTGGATATATTGGTGATACGATTGAAAGATTCTGGTTTATTTGCTTACTATAGCTACAGGGTGATAGCTTAAAACAAATCTAAGAGAGACCATCTAGGTGAGTGGAGATTTGTAGGTGAGCGTTGGTATAAGGGAAGGCACTAATAAAAATATGTGATTGTGATTTGATCACCTATGAATCTCATCAAATATAGTCATAAATATCATCATATGACTAATTGAGGCTAACATCAGTGGTGATCGAATTTTTAACTAAATTACATACATTCTTTTATTATTATAATAAATAATAATTTTAATAAAATCTCATTATTTTTAAATTACATAAAAAAATACACTAATGAACTCAGGGTTACTCAGGGTCAAAGTAACCACAAAAAAAAAAAAGATCAGTCCAATGATTTTGATATGCAAGTTATGTTATTAAATTAAAATTAAATATTTTAATTAAATGCATTTTTAAGGATTTTTTTATAAATTTATTAGTTTATTAATCCATTTTAAAACCTTAAAATGATTCTTAATTATTTTATAACCCAATTTATTCACGGAGCATACTCCTATGTAGTCACTCATCCTTTCTCTCAATTTTAAGTATATTAGGGTTAACTGTGCTCTTACTTGATAGTGGTTATTATATAGATAGTTATGTTTTCAGGTATATCTTATACTTGACTCACATCGTATTTTCTATTTAAGTCTACTTGGTTGTGTTTAAATTTATGAGTTTTATGCTTTATTTGAAATAGGAATTAAAGCGGATTTTGGAACTAAAAATGAAACATCCTGTGTTTCTGAGTAAGGGTAGTTTCATCTTTTTACTAATGTACGCTCAAGTTCTGTAAGGATTTTAATATTTCGAGGAATGAATTGAGGTTTTGAAAGGGTTGGAATGATTAAGGACTAAGAATGGATGTCGGGAATTGATCAGGAACTCGATCGCATAAGAAAACTCAAGGTGGAAGGCATTCGGTCGAACGAATGCCAGGTTCGTTCGAACGAATGGGATTCGATCGAATGAATGCTTGATTCGGTCGACCGAATCAAGTGCACCCAATTTCTAGAGAGCTCGCGAACCTTCGATCGAACGAAGGGTGACTTCGGTCGATCAAAAGCATCATTCGATCGAACGAAGGGTGAAGTTCGGTCGATCGAATCGTTCAAAAAGTCTGATTTACTCCTGTCTGGAAGCTTTTTTTCTTATATAAGCAGGGGTAAAATGGTAATTTTGCCCCTACCTTTATAAAAAGAGGGTTTGACCCCCTCCTCCTCAGCTTTTCTTCTCTTCCTTTACTTTTTCTTCTCTGTCGTTCGTTCTCTGCTTCCCTCACATACACTTTTCGTTTTTGCTCCTTTCTTCGATTTCTCTTCGCCATCGTGCTGCATTCGACCTCCTCAGCGTGTTGGTGGCTTTGATTTGCTGGTGGAAGCGCCGGAATTGAGTGAGAAAAGTTAGGGTTTCGAAGAGAAAATTGGGGCTTTCAGTGTTCCGAGCCAAATTGAAGAAAACCGACCACACCACGAGATTCGTAGCTCCGTTTCTAACCCGTCTGCGTATTCTTTTTCATGTTTTATGCATTTGGATTCGTAGTTAGTTTCATATGCTTTTTCGTAGATTTATCGCATTCCGATTAATTTTAGAATGATATTTGGGTTGTAATGGATTCGGGGAAATCGTAGGAAGCTAGAGGTGCGATTTCGAAGAAAATGGGTGAACGTGAACAGTAACCAGAGTTATTGTTCCGACGGGCATGTGGGGTTCGCATGTCAAAATTATGGAATCGAACTGAAATGCGTCATCCTAAGTGTAATGTGGGTTGTGGGTACCGAGAATGAGATATTTATTTGAGTAAAGAAGAGTTTTGTCGATTTTGGGTTAGAATCGATTTTGGGTATTCGGGTTAAGTGCATTCCTCGCATTCGAGTCTCGTGTGTAAGTTAGATTGTGAATTGATGGAGTTTTGATATCTGTGTGTAGGCTCAGATAGCGAGGAGCAGGAACGCGACCTGAGCGAGGAACTTTAGGGAGTGCGTACCCTC
>JAVXUL010000019.1:5925369-5941204 GCA_035590515.1 Trichilia minutiflora
TTAATCATATGGTGATCCCTGTGTTGATGGTGTGCACAGATATGGCGAATGAGTGACTTGATCTATCGGCCAGAAGACGAGGTTTTAGCTGAGCTTGAGAAGTTTAAGGCCCACGTAATTTCATGTGCTTCAAAGGCTTGAGACAACCTTGCAATTAGAAAAGTAGAGCACATTTGGAAACAAGTGGATTTTAGATATTTGGAAACAAGTGGATTTTAGATATTTGGAAACAAGTGCTCGTAGTGGTTTATGATCTTGATTAAGCTATTGGGTCCGCCCATTAGGCCTGATGGAAGTTCTTTGTTTCTTCTTCTTAGTTGTATTTGAAAATGATAGCTTTTCAGATGGTGTAGTATTGTGAAGATTTATTTTGTCTAACAGTGGTGAAGTCCAGGTGTCATAAATTTGCTGCAAAATTATCATCTGTTTGAACTTCGATGTTTTTGAATATTCGACAATCCATATGACCGGATTCTGCCGAAAATGGTATAATTTTTCGGATTCAATGTCATTAAAGGTCATTGTTTGAAGTTCCCTACATTTTACATAAGCAATTACTTCTCAACAGGTGCTGCATATTGGAATGTCAAAGGACAGAGCAAATGTGCAGGAGGAAGAGTATCTAAAAGGAAAAGATTTTTTAAACAATAATCTAATTCAGATGCTCTATTGAATGCTACTGCGGGAGCAATTACAAGTGAAAACATCAAAATTGGTCAAATTGTTAATTTTTTCTTGGGTTACTCTTTTTTTTTTAATTTATCAATATTAAACTTAGTAGGCAAAAACATAAAAATATCTTTAATTTACAAATTTAATTAAATAAAAACAGATCTATTGTATTTGAGAAGAAAATATGAGTGGCTGGATATGTGGTTTCATTGTCTTTTAAACCATATGTACTCTTAATGGAGGTGGGCATATAGCATCTAAAATTAATGGACTTCCGAGGGAAATCTCTGAAGCAAATTCTACCCCAACCCTGCCTTTTTCTAGGTTCTCAAATGACACTTGAGATTTTTGCAAAAAATTACTCATAATTTTTTTAATGCATTTTACAAGAAATTCGAGAAATAGGTAAGAAAAACATATTAAGAGTCTTGATAAGATTTGATTATAATAAAGTGAGCCTATCATATGTTGTAATGGTTCCTTAACAAACAATAACTTACAAAATTGAAAGTTTGCTACTACCTGTTACAATAATTTAAAAAATAAAATTCTTTCATCAGTCATCAATCACTACAGCGCTAGATCAGTTTCCAATCAGCCTTCTAAGCTTACATCTGGAACCTCTTGTCATCACACTACATTTTTATTGAAAAAACTTCCTTCGAAAGCTAAATACTTTTACTTACAATGGTATTCTGGTCCAATCTTTATTTCGGAAATTCAGTATTTTTGTGAAATAATTACTCTTATTAACTCTAATAACGTTTGTGCTGCTTAGCTTTGGGCTAATCCCATTTGTCAGTTTTATATGAAACATATTAAAATCAATTTGGATTTTGTGTGAACAAGCTGAATCAAGGGCAAGGGCATTTACAGATGTTCAAAGGATTAGTTGCCTAATGTCAGGAGTGCAAAAGTTTTTTGGTTCGATTCAATTTTAGGAAAAATTGACCGGACCAACCGATTAATAAAGAGTGAATAAAGACCTAAATCGAAGGAAATCTAATGGAAAACTTCGGTTAGATCTGATTCATTTCGATTTATAAATTAGATTTTATTTAAAAATTATATTTATAATGAATTTTATTACTTTAACTAAGAAAATGTTTCAAATTCAAATTAAAATTAATTTACTTTGGATTCGGTTAAATTGATATACTGTCAAAACTAAAATCGAATCAATATTCTACAGCAAGATTGGGGTGCTATGAATTGATTTGTTTTACATCAATTTTTTGTGATCTAGACAATAATATTGTGTTTTTTTAAAATAAAGAGCATCTCCGCCTACTTATTCTTACAAGTTACAGCCCTTTGGAAAGCAAACTTAAATGAGTTAATTTTATTCCCCAAAGCCATCTTCAAGAATCATGACAATTTAAAAAAGTGATTATCATTTCGAAAGAATAAAGATGATATGATAGCTTGTAGCGTAGGGATCGTATCATAAGGCTTTTTAACCTTGGAATCATTTCTAGATTTGATAATGAAAATTAGAAACACACACATATTTTATACCATCCATGTACTTTAGTTCTTTTGTTTTCAAATTTATTTAAAAAAAAAAAGGGGGAAATGAACATTTTTTCCCTTATTTTTTTAGTTTAATATTTTAATATCTCTTATTTGTTCAAAAAAATATTCGATACCCATTATGACAAAGAATTTTACTTTATTAAATTTGTACTATCAAAGAGTATTAAATTTTGAAAGAAAAACAGAAGAAGAAGAGATAGATCAAAATATTAAACAAAAAGAAAAAAGAAAAAAAAAAGGATTCTCCTCAAAAAATAGTAAAATATTTAATATTATTTTTAAACGACTACAGTAATTAATTAAATTTGATAAATAACTTTAAAATGAATAATGAAAAATATGACTAAGTGACATATGACGCTGGAGAAAATAAAATAAAATTTAGTAACACTTGTTAGCACTCAACACAAGCTCTCCTCGTGTTTTAGAAAGAATCAGATACCCTCCTTCCACTTTTTAATAATATGCAATTATTTTTTTTAAATTTTAATTTTTACTAATAATCTCCCCCTATGCTAGATAATACTACTTTTTAATAATAATCTATATGTGTTTTCTGGAATAATTAATTGTATATTATTGAAAAGTATAAGGAGTTGAACAGAACATAAGGTGACAAACCGTCCAACCAAATCGGCAACTTAATAGTGACTATTTGAAGGTCGATGGTTGATAAAACTTAGAAACGGCTTCCTATTATTGCTCTTTAATTCTATGAAGAGATGGCATGAAAGCACAAGGCTTGAAGTGAAGCTTCATGTAGGCTATGCTATGACAATTATTATTAGTTATTTATAAACTAGCAGCGATCGATGGTTACTCTGCCACAAACAACAATATCCTCCAATAATGGTCGGTTGACATAATCCCAATTAACGACGACAAGATTTTACATGTGTATGTAAATGTAAATTCCCATTTTGCTAGTAAAATAGCTAACCAATTTTATCATAGTTTTTTTTAAATGATAAATTAATGAATCTATAATTATAATGTAAAAATTAGAGAGAATTTGTAATTGATTGTTGACTTTGATAACTTCTTAAACGAAATAATAGTCATTCTTTCTTTATAATAATTCGGTTCTTTGAATCTTAAATTTCTTAATATTGAAGATATGCAATGGTCAATGAATCATTAGTGGCAGCTAAAATGAATAAGATGTGACCCAGGAAAAGAACATGAAAGCAGAATGCATGATGGAAAAACAAATCCATCTTACACTAGCAGCCATTTCATCTCACACGTATCAAAAGTCCAATGGTTCATATGATTGAAGGATTGAATTGTACTCTTCAATTGAAAGGTTATGGTGTTAATTTGACTATAAATTTGGTTTTGATAATTATAACGATGATTAGAGAGAAGATGGTCAATTGAAGTAATTAAGATGCTGGGTTGTTGGGTCAATTGAGTTACAGTGAAAGGGTTGTTAATAATATTGGAGATTTATTTAAGAATCATATTGGGGAATATTTTCAAATACCTCCCTTAAAATTTTAAAAATATCAGTCTACAAGAATATTTGTAATACCCTATATTTGTATAAGAATATTTTGTTATTTTTATATATAATAGACATATTGATTATTTTATAAAATACATATCCGATTGTTAATAATTAAGTTATTAATTTTATAATAATATTTTTGAAGTGATTAGAATTGATTTGATGAAAATTAAATAAGTTTAAGATTTTTTTTTAAATTCTAATCTCTCTCAAGACTTACTCCTCGTAGTCTTGCAAGTCACAAGCTCTTGACAGCCTTATCATTACATAAACTTCGTTTAGATGTTTTGGTCAAAGACCTAGTTAGAACAAGTTTATGACTACTTATTACGATTTGGGATTTTTTGAATTTGTCTATAATTAAAGTATTCACAAGCTAAATTGACTTTTATGTAAAATTTCTAGCGTCGTTACAATTATAATTTTACGTTTTAATTTATTTTTAAGCACATACCATTGTTGGAGTTTATTGTGCATATGAAAATTTCAGGATTTTGGCTTGTTGGTTTATGTGAAATAAAATTTTATTTGTGAATTGATTAGTAAAAACAAAATTATCTACTTAAGATTTATAAAATGAGATTGTTTTTATTATACGAAATAGTTAATTATAATGAGTTAAGTAAAGTCAATATTTTCGTGAACTAGTCACTAGAATTGGATCATAAGTAAATAGATTTCGAAAAGTGAAAATTTTATTGCATATTAATACTTTAGTTATTCTCGTATACGTGCTTTGATTATTCTACAATGGTCAATAAATTTAGGTGATAGATATGTTAAGAGAGTATTTGTGAGTCCGTACTGATTTGGATTTTATCCGATTCTTGACTGCCAACTTTGTGAGTTGATATCTATTGTTTTATCCTATTTTATTTATTTATTTTGAATATATTTATTGAAATTTAAGTATTACAATGTTAAAAAATTAACTTTCATATTATGCTTTGTAAATAACGTTGGAGAAGATTTGATGATTTTAAAATTGAAGTCAAGAGGAGGCCATTTGTGATTTGATTTTGGATTATTTTGTGATAATTTTTTATTGGTTAATTATTGACTTAGTTTTCTCGAATAAATGTACTTATGTACATATGCATACGATGAAAACTTTTTATAGATTTATAAAAAATTTATGATCAATAAAATGTTATCTTGTAAATGGTTTTCGAATTGTTTGTAACCTATATAAAATGTATTTCTTAAATTAACTAATGATGGAGTTAATAAAATATTTTAAGCTCACATAAAAATAATCGTTTTTTTTTTTATTGTTTTAATATTATGTATATATGTGTAATATGTTGTAAACATAAACAAACCTTTAAATAATTTTTCTTATTTTATGAAAATTCGTGTAAAAAATTATTTTTGTTTTATTCTATTCTATTATATTTTAGAATATTATTATTATTTTGAAAGCTTCAATATTAAAAATAGGAACCATCTATAAATTGTAATTATACTTTAAACAGTTGCGATTATTTTTGCTTGAGGATTTTTGGGCACTTTTTATGCATTTATTTTTTTATTTTTAAACTTCTGATTTTATGAGATGACTTTTTATGTGTTAGGATAGGTATCATTGTATGCATGAGTATTTTCATGTGCATACTCTGTTTCTACTACTGGCACTAATCTATGGATCAGATTAGTCTCTTTATTGGGTCAAGTGTGTAATCCTAAACATGAACTCTTGTTTTGCTATTGGTAATCATTCATTGATCCAGTTCGGGCGTAGTCTATCCTGTTCTGTGCATAACATATATATATTCATATAACATGAGTTTTGATATGTTGAGGTGTGATTATGAATGCGACTGTGACGTTACCAGATCTTAGTCGGAGAAAATTGATGAACGGATCCTCAAATACAGAGTTTTACCTCTAAATCCTTGCAAGACAATAACACACTTGGAGTAACGTCGGGTGTGTTTTCCGACGAAAAAACTCCGATACCTAAGTTAGCGAGAGTATTAGAGGGAAAGTAAGTAATTCCGGTGAAGGAAAAAGAAAAACAGAAAGCTTAGGAAAAATGGTGCAAAAAAGTGCAGAGGAAACCTTATATGAGTGAAGATGAGGTCCAAAAAGAAGAGTCGAATCCCTAAGCTCGAAGGAAAAAGAACCCCTTTACTACTGATTTTGCCTCCTTATATAGGGTCCTTAGGAAGTGAGTGAAATGACTTGACATCGGAGAATAGGAACGATGGAACGCTCTGCCTTGAGACAATGTACCAGTCGTTTTTTATTTAAGAGATGTGATGCCTGCAGAACCTGCTGCTATCAGATCTCTGAAGTTCAACAGGTAATGAGATATATTATAGGGGTTCGTCAAGGCGACGTTTCTTACTGCAGGGTCTTGGGTCATTAATTATTCCCATTTTTTATGGTCTCCAAGGTTTGATGGTGAGGTCAGGTTTCCTGAGAGGTAGACAGGATTTCGGAAGGCACAAGAGACAGTCACCCTAAAAGAAGCAGTTAGGAATCTTGAGAAGTGGTAGTTAGGGATCCTGAAAGGTATCAATTAAGAATCCTGGGAAGAAGGCAGTCAGGATTCCTGAGATGTTGGTGATCGGGTAACACTGTTACGAGAATCTGGGATGACATATGTCTACCTGGGAGGTCTCCACGTGTCATCCGGATTTTCATCCAAACATAATATATATATGATTTTTTATTATTTTTCTATTTAATTTTTTATATTTGCTCTTACATATGCACGAATCACAAATTCACAATGTATATATATTCATGCAGATAAATTTATGATAACTAATATATATATTAATATGAATATATCTGAACTTATAAAAATAAATTTATAATTTTACGAAAAAAAAATCTTATAATTGAATGAGATTTTTAATTTTTTATTTTGTACATGATTAATTATTTTTACTCACTCATTAAATATTTCTCAATACTCACCCTTCATAGTCTTGCAAGTCACTCAAAATCCTCTATAGGTTTCAAAAGAAAGTCAGATGGAGCAAATATTGAGATTCAATCATTAAGAAAGTAGGTTCATTTATGCATAATCATTATGTTTTGATTAGGATAGTTCAATGTATAATTTAAGTTTGAATTGATATATGGGTGTGTAATTATAAGTAATGAGTATATGTGTGTCTGGTTTGCATATATTTTTTGTTATTGAGTTTTATGTGTATTAAATTATAATTATATGTTGAGTTATAAGTTAAATGGATTTTAGTTCTATATGTATGTATGAAATATGTGCATAAAAAGTTCAAATGTTAGTCTACATATTAAAAAAAGCTTAGGAGAATCGAATAAGCCTTGTTTTCTATCGGTCATTCTTCGAAAATATCAAGGTGTTATAATATTTGTGAAAAGAATTAGAATTCTACCTTGAACTCTTTTATTGACTAACATCATCACTCACAAATACCCTTGTAATTTATCTTAATTATTGCAATAATAATACTAATAAAATAAAAATAAAAATTATACTGCAATTATACTTGTATCAATTTGAAGAAAGCAATCTATAAAAGATTAAACATCTAAATTCTAACTCAATCACTAAGAATTATTAACATAAAAAATTCTCTTAAAAATAAGTGACCAAAAACTTAAAAATCACTATAATTAGATGAATTTTTGTTAATTTGAAAAAATTTAAAATAGTGTGTCTTAGATGAAGAGAAACAACAGAATTCTTCAAAAAAGATTAAAAAAAAAAAAAAATAAAGATGCTGGTATTTTACAAATTTACTCTTTTTATTAAAGGTCAATTAACTCCTTCATTAACAGTATAGAAGGTTTCTGATTCTTTTTGCAAATTCTCTTAAATAAATAGTTTTCTAAACTTCAGAGGAGGTTTTTAAATTATCCCATTGTATGGTTATTAATTTGTTTATGATTAATTTTGATACGAATGAGACAAGAGAAGAGAAGTAAGTGGGTGACAAATATTGGTCTGTGATATGGAAAATCATCAAGGGGTGATTGAAGCCAACAAAGAGAGAGCACGTGGGCCATTCCGGATATTTGGGGAAAGTAGAAGTAGAGGTAGAAATAGAGTCTGTGCTAAAAGGCAAAAATCTTGAAAATAATAGAACACCTCTCTCTCTCTCTGTTATTGTATAAACGGCTCTATTGAT
Organism: Trichilia minutiflora; assembly: GCA_035590515.1. Taxonomy (NCBI): domain Eukaryota; kingdom Viridiplantae; phylum Streptophyta; class Magnoliopsida; order Sapindales; family Meliaceae; genus Trichilia; species Trichilia minutiflora. The sequence continues at coordinate 5,933,215 of JAVXUL010000019.1, forward strand.
TTGACCATACAGTGCTCCAAACTGACACAGTGACACCTCCCATTTGAAATCAATCCAAAATGCAATAAAGTTCTCTATAAATTTTGGCTTCATTCAAAAAACAAAACAGAAAAAAAAAAAAATTCATTCTTGATTTGTTCTGCTGATTTGTCATCAAACTTTTAACGTTTTTATGTCAATTATTAAGGTATTTGGACCCCACTTGCCACCTTATTGCTTTAAGGATCCTACTGCTGCCTACAACATTATTGCATTGGTATATACACGTTTAATGTAAAATTTGTGAAAGTACTTTATAGTATTGAAATATAAATTTATAATGCATTTTGTTGGAAATAAAAAGAAAAATTACAGATGGGTAAGAGTCGAGATGTTTCGAATGACAGAAAAATCAGTGAATGATGCATAAGACGAGGTGATCGATAAAAGCTTGTTTGCTTGTGGACAGAGAGTATGGATTTGGCTTGGCAGAAAAATCTATGGTACCAAGTGGGTAGGCCAGTACTGCGTACGATTTGACTGAGATTTATAACTGTCTTTCTGTATGTCTTGCATTGCCATAAGATATCAGAGACAGAGAATGGGAGCTATCGTGGAAAATGATTAAGAATCAGACGGTAACGCAATGAGCCAATGAGCCTTATCTGGTTTACCCTTTAGACTCAAAAAGTTAAAGCCAATGGTTAAAGAATAGAACCAAACTCAGACTGGATCTTATATACTTGAACATGAGACTGATACCATGTTAAGTTATTACTAGAATAAAAAACTTTAACTGATAGTTAAACACCTGATAATAGTATTTAATCAGTTGTTAACAGTTTATATACATTTTGAAAAGAAAACAGTCTTGATTGATTTCTATTTGAGCCCCTAATATTGACGGATATATCCTATTTTATTGTGATTCACGTACACTTAAGCTAGGTCGTGCTCATTAAACGTTCCCAAGTAGTTTGTATGGATCTTAAAACTGAAAATGAGAGTGAGAAAAATTTTTATTGTCAGGAAGACACGAGGCTTGTTTGTCTTTTGAGTGCAGCGTCAAGCCACACAAAGGAATGAATGAATGAATAAGAAATAATAAGTTGGAAAATTCCGGGTTTACCGGATCCTGTCCTGGAACCAAAACAGAACTAAAACAAAAACTTAGAGAAAAAGAAAGAGATAGGTGGGATCCAAGGCTTTTTATTGTTCTTTACTTTGAGATATTCAATTTAATTGCTAAACATAAACAACCTTAATTGGGTTTTGCTTTCAACATCAAATATATATTTTTAATAAATAAATAGGGAATCTATATCTCACAAATTACAAAACCAGAGCAGCAGAGAGAATAGAGTAATAGAATAATGAAAAAAAAAACATCTTTAACTTAATTCATTCATCATGCAAATACATCTAAAAATGGTCCCCCACCCATCTTCTTCCCTAATTTTCTTTTTCCTTTTCCTTTTCCTTTTTCTTTTTGCACTCATTCATTCATTCTTACTTTATAGAAAGAAAAGGATAGATGATGCGAAAGATATCAGCAAAATAGGTGTTAAATATAATATATGAAAAAAAAAATTAAAATAAAACAAAGAAAGTGTTAACAGAAGTCCTAAACCCTCACACTCTGATAATGTTTAAGAAGCCTATTGGCTTCTCTAAGTCCACTAAAGTAAGCTCCATGAGTAGTAGAATAATGAGTTCTGTGAGTTGCTTCCCCTGCAAACAGGATTTGAAGTGGAGGAATAGCAGTGGACTCAAATTTTCCGATCTTTGGTAATGGTTCAGCCATGGTATCCAAATCATCACCACTACATCCAACTGCAACATAACTGTATGATCCCAAGAACAGAGGATCCCTACCCCATTTACTCTTCACTACCTTGGTGAATTTCACTTCACTTTCTACATGAGTCCCATTCCCATTGCATAATTCATGGGAATTAGTACTAGACTTCAATTTCTTGTGGGTTTGTGACAAAAAGCTAGAGATTGTGGTTGAAACCCCATTAATAATCTCTTGATCACTAAGTGATTCAAGCTCAAGTGCTTCCTCTCCTGCAAACCAAGATAGTAAAATGCTAGATTTCTTGTAAATTGGGCACAGAGAAGCTGTCCTTCTCATCCACCAAGGGATCTTTTTATTCCGCAATTCAGAATCTGGTCGATGGAAAGCCATGTGAAGAAATGGAAACTCGCTCAAATCATGGCCTTTAGGATCATGTGATGGACTTAATTGCAGAAATAACTTGTTAACAACACCATAACCAAGTCTTGATATTGCCTCAGTCTTGAAAGATGGAAGAGGAGGATTGAACATACCTGAATCCTGATGAATTCCAGCTTTTAATACACCCAGTGAAACAGTTACAATAACATGATCAGCCAGCATAGTAGATCCATCACAAAAATGTATATTTACTGGCCTGGAACATGCACTGGAGGCATAGCCATTTTTCAACTGTTTTGATTGTTGGTGACCCTCTGGTTGCCACTCAATTTTAGCCACTTTTCTGCCTAATTGGATTAAACCAGGTGGAAGAACAGAAGCTAGATGTTCAATTACGCTCATGTAGCCCTTAGCTATGGTGATTTCTTCATCTGGAAACATTTGATACTCGCTTTCTGCAGTTAAATCTAGATTCAGCAAATCACCGGCAGAAGTATAAGTCCTCTGGGTGTTTTCATGCATGGCAAAAATGGCTTCTTCAAGCAGCTTTCTGCTCCAACTACCGTACCCTTTAAGCTGATCTTCTTCCTTCAAACAATCCCAATAAAAATTGAGGCCATGTCTAAGAAAAGAACCAATACTAAGCTTACCAGATTCATCATTTCTTGTACAATTCTTAAATGCTTTGGTCGCAAGATTGCAAAAATCAACTTTTTCACAGCTCGAACTACCTTCAGTGAGCTTCCCTTGTGCATAATCCATCAGGCTGCCGAAGAAACTGGAGACTGGCTCTAAAATAGATGGACGAAGCTCAAAACCACCCTCAGCTACAGTCTTTGTCTGATTTGAGAATCCATCCATGCATTCCCATGGCTGTTCAGATACAAGTGAATTGGTTTCTTGAGCGATTTTGTAAACTGGGCTGCCTCCAATGCCATGAATCCATGTTGCACCCATCTCAATTCTATCACCACCAAACTCTGAAGTGTTGATTCTTCCACCAATTCTTGTACCAGCTTCCACAATACAAAGCTCAAACAAATCTCTAGAGGAGTAGGATGTGTAGAGTTTGTTAGCAGCTGTAAGTCCAGCCATTCCTGCTCCAACGATGACAATTCTTGGCTTCTTAGCCATTATTGCTAGAATAGCACACAAAAGTACAGAAAATGTAATGTAAAAGACACAGGAAATTAAAAAACAAGGAGAGAAAAATGAGAGGAAAGCGTGAGGTGAGGTGAGTTACTGAAGAGGATTTTATAAGGAAGTGTTGTATCTATGCGTTGGTCGTTCTTATTCAGACTTTTTTTTTTCTTTTACATAATTTATTTATTTATTTATCTAATAAAGACACCACTCTACTTTTGTTCAATTCTATATACTAGTAATAAATAGCCAAGCCTGCTTGCCTAATATCCTAAACCTACTAGTCTTTTTCTCTTTTCTCAGTCGGTCTGCTATTTTACATGAAAAATATATGACAGTCTGAGTGTACTTATTATTTTGGCTTTAGAAAATGAGAATAGATGTTAACTGAGAAGGCAGTAGAGCAACAAAATAATTATGGTGATGGAAATTGGTAAGGGAAGGACAATAAAAGGTTGACAGTGCCTTTCACCAACCTCACATGTAAATTGAGTAAAAGACGGCCCACCAACTGAGGAAGACACTGCTCTTCAGTCTTCTTCAGATGATGGTATTGGTTCAATGATCATCATCAGGTAATCATATCTAATTCATACCATTACATAGATATGTTACAATCATAACGAAGTTGATCTCCAATCTACATCTATCCGACGTCCAGGACTAATACTATATTAGTTAGGAGGAGAACATGGGCTAGAATCCAGGTTTTGCACCCACTTAATTTATGTAAAAACATCGACTATGGTGGAGTGGTGGTTGAAAGAGTTAGGATACTTTTAAGAAAACTCTATATTATGAGTATATTCTTCGTGAAGATATATTGTATCTTAATATTTACTGTATACTCTAATTTCTTTTAGTTTATTAATAAAATTAAAACGGTGTTCAACTAAATATATGAATGATTTTTTTTTTTTATAATTTAAGTACTGTGTTAACTTATAATAATAGATCCTTTAAAATTCTATTGTACTCTTGTTATGTTATATTGTACCTTTTTTATTTTTATTTTTTTAATGAAATGTTTTTTTTATCTTAAATTTTTTTATCCCAACTATAAACGTAAGTTCCAGACAACACTATAGTAATATTTATGTAAAATTTCATTAGATACTTAATTACTATATTAAAAAGAAATATTATTAGTATATCACTCTATAATATAAAGTAAAATAATAAGTTTGATGCATGAAATGGATATTGAGAACTTAATTCTTAAATTAACAAAGGCAAAGGTCAAAAGCGTAATTTTATGGGGTCAAGTATGTATACAATTAAAAATTCATAAATTTCTTTAAATCAACTAAGTAATTTGTTTTATTTTGTTTTTCATAATGTATTGCAAATAACAAAATCTGAGAATATTGCTATCAATAGATGGTTTGTGTGTAATTTTTTTTTTAATTACTACAATTCTCGAATTTGCCTTCAAATCAGTGAAACTTAAACTTTCACATGTTCTTGTTTTTCAACACAATTACATAAATATACATTATTAATTATATATATGTATTATGTATATATATATATATGTGTGTGAGAGAGAGAGAGAGAGAAAATTACATGGAGACCCTTAAAATTTAGTTAAATGGATATTTTAGTCTCATAAATTTTAAAAATATTCTAATACAACTCTATCTACTGGTTGCTAATGAATTATTGAAAAAGAAATTCTATTTTTGAGTTGTAATTACTATTTTATCCTTGACTAATAAATTCCAAAAAATACAAAATTTTTACCTCTTTTTAATTTTTTTTTCTTGTTTTTTAGGTTACTAAAAAATTATAATTTTAAAAACTTTTTCCCTTTTCTAAAACATTTACCATGATTATAAATTTTAAACTTTTATTAATGTGAAAAATAAAAAAGAAGAATTTTCTCAAGTTGACCTTTTAAAAAATATTCTGCCATTTGCACTTCAAAATTTTTGTGTATATATTATTTATACATGTTTTTATGGTATCTGGCATTGAGTTTATAAATGTAATATCAGTGTTTGACTTGATGAATTAATTTCATTTAGGATTGATGTGAGATAAAGCATCCATCAATAAGAATCATGATAGTACTCATTACAATGCGAGATATGACCCCATCTTTTTCTATATTATAAAGAAGAAATTAATTAAATTGATTTCATCAATATATTTTTTTATAATATAATATCTTTTCAAAATGATTTATGTCACATTCTTTTAAGATATCCAAAGCTTAAAACTTCCACCGAAATCTTTATTAAAGGAAGCGAAGATATGTGAATATCGTATCCGAATTAAAACAAAAAGATGCCTATATTTAATTAAATTTATTAGCCAACTTCCATGAATTTAAATAATTTCTAATCATAAGATAAGATAAGAAAGTGTTATCAAATAATTGAAATGCTTTTCAGTTTTGATAACTGAAAATAAATAAAAAATAAATTTCCAAGAAAGTAACTGGTAATTTGAATTATTTATAGTAATAATTTGAATTGGTTTATCAAAGTTTGAATGAAACTGTGTCTGTGTGTGTGAGTAGGTTGATGAACATTTTGACTGACTATTGTAGTCAAATGGGTTCATAGGCTTCGATTCATTAACTGGCATTAATTATATAAACGGAGAGTTGGTGCATCTGCGTCGTTATCAATGCATACATGAAATTGAAACAACGCAAGTCAAATTCTAGACTTTCCTAATATTACTCCACATCGTCTCTCGTGTCCCATCTTTCCTTGAGCAACGAAGCATGTTACAAAATTTAATGGTTGACATAGGATCACGTGATTTAGGTGTATGGGACTTGGTTTCCTACAAGCCAAAACTAACATCAGGGTGTCAAAGAAAATTAGTTGCTTTGTACGTTCAATTCCTAAAATTTATTAAAATAATTCTTGTATATATATAATATGTCATGCTACGTGTCGTTATACTAAAGACGTCATGTCGAAATTCTATTGTCCGACCTTCATACATTAAAGATGTCACGTCAAAATTTATTGTCCGTGTTGGAGTATCATATTATTTCTCTGATTACGGCCGAATATGGAGATGTCTTTGTCTATTTCGCTTGTGATCAAAATTACAATTCCTGAATCGCATGAGAAGGTAACTTCTGTCTATCGCTTATATGTGATCTAAGTGAATACTCTCTATGTCGCAAAAGAGACTCTCTTTCTATCTCGCCATCCTTGATCTTGTGGTCATCATCCATCTCAGTGCGATTGTTCACTTAAATAGTAGGAGGTTATGTACAATTACGGGATAGAGTAACACCGAGAGAAAGGAAACGATATATGCTTATATAATGCCATGCACATATCATGTAAACATCAGCATATCTAACACTCAATTATCTATTAAATAATAAGTCATGATGTCACAATATATAGCTAATTCTCAACTGTATGGATAATATTGCCGAAAATAATTATGCTCGAGGCAATTATAGTGGTGACAGGACGGCATACACGAATAACGTATTAGAGTATGTCATAAGAATCCTCCAAATAATGAATAACGCGTCAAAAGGGTAATGGACACCTTTTTCTCTCCACTCACACGTATTAAAAACTAGGGACAGTTTAAGTAAAAGGATTTCTTGGTTCTAAAGAGATTGTGTTAGGCTACCAAAATATTGCTACAACTCTTTCTTTCTTTCTTTCTTTCCTTCCTTCCTCTTTATTTACTTGACTTGACCGTTGAAAAGTTATCACTGTGACTCTAACTTTTGCTCGGGTTGTAGGTGACTCCACTCGCAGCCTTATAACTATTCTAAGAAAGTGATCTCGTGTGTTGACTTGTTGAATAGGATTATGATTTTGGTATGGAATAAGATCTAAAATATGTATCCGAAATTTAGGCATCAACGATAATAAATTTTAATTACATATGTAAATATTAAATATTTAAGTTGTCCCTTAATTTAAATGTCAATATTAAATAAAAAATTATTTATATAAATTCATATGATAATATCATCTTATTGTTATATATTTTATAAAAAAATTTCTTTCATAAAATTTTTAATTTAAAAAAAAATATATGTGATAATATTATAATATTATTACATCAATTTATATAAATAAGTTTATAAAAAGAGTAAATTGTTAATAAATGTGATAGTATATGAGATATGTTAATAACATAAATTATTTATATTGTAGCTGGTCCACGTTCACTCATTCTAATTTACATTATTAATATGATGGTAATGAGTGAGGCCACTTTTTTACTTTTTTTTTGGTTGATTGTGATAAGAAGGAATTGATATGAGAATGATGGGAAGGAAACAAAAGATGAAATAGATTGGAATAATTGCTCAACTGATGTTGGTTTTTCTTTTCTTTTTTCTCTTTCTCTTTCTCTCTCTCTCGTGTGTGCCTTATTCATCAAATCATCATCATCATCTATCTTTAACTTTTTCATATGATTTTTATTTATTTATTATTTCATACAATGTTGATGTGAGCCAAATCAATAACATGTTATACAACGTCCATCACTTGCTTTTAATAATTTTTATTTTTAATTTTTTTGTTATGATTTGATTGCTATAAAGAAGAGTGTAGAGGGAGGGCCACAACCATAGGGTTTGGGTTTAAAGGCTCATACTCACTAGGGTTCTTCAATTCTTCTAGAGCCCGAGCCACTAACAAAGTCGCACTCTGAGTCCGTCTCTTTGTACGCTCTGTTTTGTTG
>JAVXUL010000019.1:5941304-5954039 GCA_035590515.1 Trichilia minutiflora
AATAATAATTATTTAATAAATAATAAATAAACTAATTTATATCTATTATTTATTAAATAATTGTTATTTAATCAAATAAATTTTTGGGTGACAAATGACATTCTAATGAGTTATCAAGTATCAAAATTGAATTTAATCTTAACCATCCATTTATGAATGAACGGGTATAATTAATTCTTTAATTATGAATTAAAGAATTATATATATATATATAATATCATATTTTTGCTCCATTTATTCATAAACTATATTTATGATATTTTACAAAATTATCGAAATATCTTTCGATATACGGGTGTTAGCGGGTCATCATCAAGAGAATTTATTTTTTACTTTAAAGAATAAAATTGTCTATCGATCAAAGTATTGAAGAATATAATTTTCATCAATATAAAATATCATTAACTGACTTAATGATTTATGTTATCTATCACCATCTATTGGTTATTATGTGTGACTCTCTGAGTTCATTGTGAATTAAATATAAGTCGATACAAATCTGTTCACATCACTTTAGTACAACTCATTATAACTGAAGTTCTCAATGATCATGAGTGACTTCTAACAAGCTATCATGATCCCTATAATACAAAGAATGTAATTCTGAATAAATCTGTGTAGTCGTACTTACCTATAGTAAAATTCTTCTGTTGTCTACTTCTAATTAAGTATAGGTTATAAAGTAGTCAAACCTCTAACTCGATTATAGGATCCAAAAATCAATCATAAACAGCATTTGTGTATCTACAAAATCATTTTCATAAACCATGTACTCTGATAAGAGATTTTAATCTCCATATATGATATTTTTGCCTACGATCTCAAACTCAATAATTTGAGTAAGTAAATTCCATCAAGCGGACATGTGAGATCATAGACATGCTTACATGATATATTATAGACATGTGACGTGTTAATAATTTTAAGGATGGATAATACCAATTAAAATTTAATTGGTTGAATAATAAATAGGTAAATATTTTATTATAAATAAGCTTTATTATGTATAATTTTAGTCACTTTCAGCTCCATTTCAAATTATATTTTGATGACAAATATCAATCACATCCCTCAGCTCTCTTTTATTTACGCCGTACGATGATATTTACTAAACGCACCAGCATTTTTGTCGTATCATCTCCACTCAAAGTCGCTTGATTGATTTGCATCATGACCATTTTGCAAGAAGCAACTAATCTCTTTTGTAGACTTGCTTTACACTTGCAAACACTAAATCATGTTGGAGACGATGACGAAGAAAAATCTATCAATCTCTCAATTTCGAAGCTAAATCAATCCCTAAACCTCTGCGAAGATTCTAGGGTTAGGGTTTTGGAAACCGCTCTCTCTCTCATGTGCTTCGAAGCCCCCAAGGTCGATTCAACTTCTTTCGATGATTCTAAAATTTGGGATTTGAATGTCATCTTGTATATTCTCTTCTGATTGGCTGACTGGGTACTTGTTTCATTAATTGTTTCAGGTATTTGATTCGGTTATTGATTATTCAGTGAAGACTATTGCGAGTATTTTGACTTCTTCGATTAATTGTGAAGTGTTTCGCTTTGGAAATGAAGAAATTTTACGCATCGGAAGCTCAATTTCGCGCCCTGATTGTGAGGAACTGATTGAAGCGTGTATTGATGTTATAGAAAAATTGAAGGGACATGGTGGGTTCTATATTATTTTATTGTTTTGTTAAATTTGGAATTATTGGGTCTGTGTTCTTCCCATTAGAGAGTGAAATTTCTTTGTCATTTGTTATCTGGACGTGATATGTGAGTTATTAAATCATGTCCTTACCTTCAATGCAGAGCTTTCACATTTACTATTACATGCTGTGCTAAGGGTGGCTGTTTCAGCATCTTGCTACCAGCTTTCGTTACCTTACACGATTTTTGTGGATAGAAAATCAGTTGATGGGAGAAGCAGTGTTCTATTAGAGCTGCTCTCTCATTTACCCACAGAATTCTTCCTTGACAATCAAGAAGTACCGTTGAGGTTTTGATGTGATTAAGTTTACTATCACTACAATTCATTTTTATAAGTATCTTCATGAAATGAATGGTCTATTAGAATGTATTCTTATATAATGGAATGAAAAATAATGCTTCTGGAGAATAACTACAGCTTACTTTGACTATAGGAATGGACTTTTATATCTTTTAATTATTGATTGATTTTAACTTTTCGCTATATCATTTATGGAACATCTTCCATTTTTTCCCCTCAATAAAACACTCTCTCTCTCTCTCTCTCTCTCCCATATATATGTGTGTGTATATATATATATATATATATATGTTATTATATTTTGTTTTTAAAGTGCATTTCCTTTTTCATGTTTTTGCTGCAGTATTTTTTTTTTAAAATATGCTAATTTGATCTTTTATGCAGGTTGTTTTTCTGGTATCTTGATCCGCTTACTCTAAAACATGATATTTCAAAAATTTTGCAAGACTCCTTGGAAAGGCCTTTCCTTTGTTTGAGCAAGGAATTTCATGAGAGAGTGGATTGGCACGTGATTATTATATGCTTGGCACTTTCTCCCATTATGTTTATCGAGGCCAGAGCTCTGTTACATGATTGGTTTTTGCTAACGTGAGTTTCTATTTCTTGGTTGTGTTCCTGCATCAACACTTGTCGTTTTAATTATTTGCTTATTATCATTATTTTCTTATATGTATCTCACTTGACGCTATGTAATGGGAATCTTTTGCCAAAGGTTAATGACTGTACCAGCTCAAAATATGTTGGTTAACTTGAGAAAGTTTTTAACTATAATGACCTTTTCTTCTCTTGAAGTCTGTTACTGTATTGTTACTCTGATATCATCTTTTCAGATCAACAAGCATCCCGTTCGTCGTATTGATTTAGTTGCTCAACAGGGGTCTGGCTTCCATATTGGAGCTTTTGATTGGATTAGTATCAGTGATACTTGATGTAAACTTTACTCCAACGTTGTGGGGTATGTCATTGAAGTTAGGATCTAAGCTTCCATTTCCTGGTTCATATTTTCCCTCCAACAACTACTTGTTGAGGACTTTGGCTGGACCACTTACCTCTGAAGGTTTTCTACATCTAGTTCATGCTATCAGTAAACCAGTGCTCCATGATAGGAAACAATATGATCCAGCTATCAATTCTTCTGTGACAAAGGTTGTGACTATAGATCACAAATCTTTCTGGTAAAATTCTTTGTTCATGAATTCACATATAAACAACTGCATGAGCTATTCTGTCACGATCTAATTATTTTATGTATATATATATATTTTTTTAATCATTGTAACATTTCAGGGCCCTGGCAATCAGCTTCCCTGGTTGGTTCTTCTATGCTTCTATGTTACTGTTCTGTGAAAAAAGCTTTCAAGAAAATTTTCATTTAAAATGCTCATTAGGGGTGCCTAAAATCGGACAAATGCAAGATATGGAGCCAATATCTGCTGCAGCGGCAAGATACATTGCTTGGATTCTGAGCCCGATTCATAAATCTGAGCAGGAATTACTGGCTGATTGTTTGAATCAAGTATCAGAAGCTTGGGCCTTAAAACAATTTGGGCAAGGTAACAATCTCAAAGAAGAAGCTAGGTATCAGAAGAAACTTAAGAAATCCAAATTTGATGAAAAAAACGATGTTTCTACGCTTGAGAAAGAGTATGATTGTCAAATGATTGGACTCTGGCTTGAAGAATTCCAAAGCTTATACATGAAATATAGTACTAAAATTGTCAACAATTCTGCATCTCGTGAAACCAAAAGATCTCATGGCCCTTGCCTGCAGCAAACTGTTTTTTTTAGGCGAATACCATTGGGGATTTTGGTTGCATTTCCCACTTTTATGAAAGAAGAGGGAAGCGAATTGCTGCTGCATTATGCTGCAACTGGTAGAATACTTTGTTGGAAGGAAGCTACGAGTAGTGGATTGAAGCATGGAAAATGGAAGTCTCTGTCAAAGAGTGACTCGGTCATGTATCCTGTTAATCTTACCAAAAGGGAAGCTGTAGCTGGCATTTGTATTGTCTTCAGCTTAACTGATATTGTTGACTGTATGTCAGCTTTGTTATCGGAGACTGAAGAGAGAGCAGCAGATTTTATTTATCAGGTGAAATTAAAGACTGGGAAGTACTTGATCAAGTGCATTAAGGGGCTAATCCAGCTCAATATTGATGAAGATGGATTTCAGATGTTCATGGATCTTTCTAGTAGAATCAAGAGGTGGAGGCATCAGGGGAAAGAAGTGGTAGAGTTGGACAAAGATCTAGATGATGTCTTCAATGTCCTGTGTAATAAATTATCTTCGATATGAAATATTGGAAGGCTTTGTATAATGAAATGAACTTTTTTTACAAACTATGCAAGGCAAGATATTGTTCCAACGAAGAAAATGCTTTTTGTCTTTATTAATAAATGAAAAAATAAAATACAATCTTTTATATGAAGCGAACTACAATAACATTTGACAGCTAGAAATGTATATTAATTGGCTGCCGATGAATCAACCTGTCCGGTTGGTTTATTTTCATCAGCAGATTTTGTTAATCAATTAGTATGTCTGCAGTTCTTCGAACCACAGAACTTCCATTTGGACCACCACCCATTCTTCGAGCACAACCAACAAGTTTTGTGTAGGCTTCAACTATGCTCGGGAACATCATGCCTAAAATTAACGGCAGCATTAGAATACAATCTCAATCAAAACAAATTATCCAACACAAATACAATATTTGAGATGGCTTCCCACAAATTGATAAACATGTCGTCCAATTAATAAATCTAATGTAACCGCAAGGACCACAATTTCCTTGCGCAATATTTGCAGGCCAATGTCGTCCAATGCTCCGACCATTGATCCAAATAATCCCTTTCCCATTCTACCCAAATATAAAGCTAATGGGTAATTGCCATATGGTGCATCGAAAGTAGTCTGCAGCGTTATCTACAAATATCAATATCATATAGCATTGGATGTTCATAGAATTAGTATTTAGTATTAGTGATTGTTATTATTTCTCACCTTGCACCATGTTAATGGATTTTTAGGGACTACTGATGGTACTTTTACCCAAGTAACAGAGGAGCTACCTTCAGGAGTTGGAAGGTGTAGACCAGCCTGTTTCAGATGGAGATAATGAGTTAAACTAGCTCTAGCTACCTGTTTTAATGGAGTAACAACTGACAACAAAGGAACAGACCTTGTAAGTCCATTTTTGCTTAGACAAGTCTCTTATTCCTTCGTTAAGACCAGCCAATGTTGCTGGACCAAGAACACCAAAATCCCTTTTTTCAAAAACCAAATTAGTTATATATTTCTGAATGTATTATGTATATGTCATTATTTGACAAAACAAAGATGAAATAGAAGTTGAAATGTGTTGAAAACTGACCGGTAGACCCTGCAGTATCACTTAATAAATATACCTTGTTTAACACCAGGTTTCAGAATGGCGTTCTTAGCGAAGGTATGTTGTGCACGTTCTACTGTATGAAAGGCAGTTCCTGAAGGAAGGATACATAGAAATTATAAATTTGAAGTCGAAGCTAGAGATGAAACAGACTGAACTTTATTGACCTGCTAGCTGATCGTTAACGAAGACATTCAATGACTGCTGAATTTACATTGAGAAGAGGATTTTTTCCACTCTTCAGAAATCCTTCATTAGTATCTATAAATATCCTGAAACAAAATGAATGAATTAGTTTTTAAAGTTTCAGGCATTATACATGTCGACACAGGTTTCAAAAGTGGAGAAGGAACACTACTACTTTCTCTGTTATATACCAAAGCTAATCTTTAGTACCTCTGGTGATAGCGATTTGTTCCAGCAACCTATCAAATTTAAATGTATCATTACCAAAAGAAGTGCCAATTCCTTCATTGTGTAACTCCCAAGTTAGTGCATTTCCAATAGCTGGTGTCATCTTCTTCGTTGTTTTTTTGGCGGTAATCTGTCCAATATTAAATGATACAATGAAATGACGTATTATAAGATGAACTTGGAATGAATGCAAAAAAAATAATTGATGTTGTAAGGCTGAGTTTGGTTTGCTCCTTACAGTAGCAGTGTTGAAAACTGCGGTTTTGCAATCAGGTGTAATGCTGATGAACCAAGGTGGAAGATCATAGAGAGTGTTTTCAAAATTCAGGTTTACAGGGTATTCATTGTAGCTTGCAAGAAATGCAGCACAAGAACCGTTATTGGACTTGAAGACATGAGCCTGGGGAAATTAATAGCAATCAATTATTCAAAGAGGGAACTAACTGTTTATGTCTGTTATGTTATTCTTATATGATATTAGTTAGATGACTCTGAAAAACTTGCCGCTTGATTTGGCCCAAGTGAATTCACGATTGCATCTGAAGAAAGTACAGCTTATTCACATGATTTGATTGCTTTATGCAAATCTCTCAAATGCCCATTTCGATTCCCTTGGTAATCCTGATATAATAATGGATAAATTCAATATTAATATTATTGTGGTCATGATATCCAAACAGCAGCAGCAGTTGCAGTAGATTAGTGAAGACTGTGATGCAAACACATAAAGCCTGAGCTTATGTACCATATTCATCTATAGGACCACCATAATCGCCGCTAGCAGAAATGAAGGCACTAGCTGTTCGCTCAAAATTAGATCCTCTATGGTACTGAATCACAAGAAAAATAAAATATAATCCATATAAACTAATTACTCAGAAGGAGCTGAACGGATTCATTTACCATATAATAGCTAATGAAGGAACCATCACTTTGTACGAACTGAAAACGCCAAGTCTTGTAGTGGTCACCACCAAACTTACGGATCCGCCAGGTTTCACATACAAAAATGTATGATTACTTAGTATTTGTGTGTTTGTTTATTAATACTGGCAACATTATAATGATTGTGCTTAGTGCTTACCATCCAGTCCAGGCCTCTGTCCACATTTTGGGTTGATAATTCTTGTTTGAAGTGAATCCTTTGCAGTTAGGGATTTACACACGGAGTTTGGATGGATTTAATCATCTAAAATTAAGTCAATTTAATTTAATTTAATAAAATATTACAAATCAATACAATTTAAATCACAAAATAAAATTCGATTTAAAATAATTTAAATTATATTATAAAATTAATGATATAATAATTAATTATTATCAATTTTATAATCTTTTATCGATACTTAAAAGAAAGTTATGTGAATAATTTTTTTTATTTTTTTGTGAATAATTTTTTTTAAATTGTTATTATACGAAAGAGACAGAGCTAATAATGTATAATTTAAGATGACAAGTAATAATAATAAAAATTTTTACATGATAATATTAAATATTTTGATTTGTAATTTCGTGATTTGGGATTGATCTAATACAAAAATTAAATTATGAAGAGTAATTTAAAAAATATTAATTTATAAATCAATTCAAAAATTTTCAAACCAATAAAACCACTAATTTTAAATTTAAATCGGTTTGAAAATGTCTATCGCCTTCTGTTTGTGGTAGAACCCATTTTTAAGTGTTTGTCTGTCATAAAAATAAGAAGAAACACAGGAAGCATACAAGACTTAAAAACTCCCACAACAATGAAGTTTGTATTGGCGAATGAACTAACAACGTATGGCGAAAAGAATCCAGGGAAGGTACAACTGGATCAGGAGCTGGTGCTTGCCTGCACATAATCCACAGTACGCCAGTGTTTGAGCTAGAGCCATTTATGCTGCCCGTTGAGCAAAAGCTTTACCAGGAGCTCCTATTTCCCATTCAACCAATTCGTCTTCATTCTCTATCTGCAATGGAGCAAAGAATTCACTTCTTTTCTAGACAAGTTTATCAGCCCTTCGATGTCAATAAGACAATTATATTCCATTTCCAAACCTGAGACATAATGATCGGATCACCCTGAGATTCAAACAACTTTTCTGCCTTCATCATGTTCACTATCTTCTCAGTGAAATTTTGCATTGCCGCCTTCATTGAAATCGGTTACAAGTCAAATTAACCAACCAATTCAAAGGAGATTAAACCATAGAAATGATATTCGAATTTGAAGAGCAAGTTTCAAATATCGAACCTGGAAAGGGATATTTGTTATTCTAAATTCAATACAAGGAATGTATTCAACCAAAGAGAAAATCCCCTGAAGCAGCAGAAACCGAATGAAATATTTACGAGAGAGAAAGCAATCTCACACATTACTATGATAGGTTACTAAAAATAGAGACTATTAATTACCCAAAGTTCCATTCACCAGGGAGACAGGGACCAATTCAGAGATAAAAGTACTAGCCTGCTTGTTGTACCAGCTCGATGAACCGAAGCAGATCATATGTGTCCTCAAAATAATACTAAAAGCATAAATTGCAGAAGGAGAACCCCAGAAGCTTTAAGAAATGAAATCATTAACTAATACAAAGTTCATGCTTGAGTTGCTTTTCCAGGAGAAGGCTCATGTGCATTCCAAAATACGTATGTTTCTATAACATCTACACCTCCGTCTTTGGCCTTCTGAATAAGATCAGGCCATATCTGCAACACAGAAAAATAATGCACAACAAATTAAAATCCCATGTACGAACAGAAACAATAATCAAGAAATATTCAGGAACCACAAATATTACCTCAGGAGTGCTTCTGGGGTAATGAAAAAAAAAAAAATGAATGTTGCCTGAAATGAGAATTCTTCTCTGCCCATTAATTGTATTAGCTTTATTGTCATACGATACTATGGCTTTAACATGACAAATTTGCCTTGAAACAAACAACAAAAACAGTAGTAACACAAACACATCGGTTTTCGACATGTTGCAGTATCTAATCCTATAAATTTTCCTAAGAAAAAAATTTAGAACCAAAAAAAAAAAAAATTACATATGATACTAAAGCTAAGGGTGATAAAAATCTGTTGTTGTGAAGATCGATCGGTTTGTTTTAGCACCTATATCAATTGGATTAGTGAATTCACCTCACAAATGCTTATGCTTTTACAGCATTGAGGAAAAATATAAAGACCCCAAAAATTTCTCGGGCTGAAAAACATACAGACTTACATGATTTTATTTAACACAGAACAAGAAGGATTTTTTTTTCTATTTTATGGTTGATAGTTTTCGGGATGTAAAACAAAACAATTGTGTTGTATTTTAATCAAATTTAGATAAAAATTATGAAATTATGGCACATTTTTTCTCGAATAAAAGATTTTTTTTTTTTTTAAATTACAAAATAACATTCAAACTGCATATGAATAATAACCAAACCTCTTATGTCAACCACCAACTAAAATAGAATATGGCATTTTATGACTTGATTTAGAAATTCAATTTACATGCTGACCAACCCTAGCTCAGATGATTGGAAAGTTTGACTTCTGTTTGTTTGATTGGATTCGTAAGTGCACGAGCTGACATAGTAGTGAAGTATAGAATATCGTCCCTCAAAAATTAAAGCACAAAAGTATATCAACACAAAATTTATTTGAATGTTTAAAAAGATGAGATTATACAATTTAAACTAAAAGTCAATTGAATGCTAAAATGAACCAACATCACAAAGCATCCTAAAAAATACTTTACCAAAAATGATAAATTCAAAGTAATTAATCCTCTAAGACACAATATTGTTAAATTCGTTATATCTTTTTCTTCTTCTTTTTTTTTTTATATATGTAAAAAACTCTAATCTATTTAATCAGAAATAAATGCTTAGCAGTTGTCATATCTGAAATGACAGTTCAGATAAAATCTACGGTTCAATCTTTTAAGCGTTTTAATAAAAAGAATCATAATAGCTCGAATTTATGACATGTGTTAAATGATTATCACATTGAATTTTTACCATTAGGTCATCCCTAAAAAAATTAATTTGTTATACTTAATTATTATAAATTAATTAATTAACATATTCTATGTATTGTTAGCTAATTCTTATTTATAATTACTAATCTCTCTCTAGTGATAATGAATCTAGTCTAATAAATCAATTATTTACATCTCTATGCAATCATGCATTCATTGAAATGCATTAAGAATAAGGAATACACAAAATCGTATATATTTCATAGATACTTACGCTATTCTATATATTTCATATTCTATGTAGTCAATTTAACATAGACATTAAGTATAAATAAGAGTACACAATACTTAAAACAAGAACAATATTAATCGCTTGAAATTGTACCTAGATAAGGATACATTATTCAATTACATCAAATTTCTAGATAAACAAACTTAAAACATTATTAAATTAAAAGAAACAATTATTCCTCGATAATAAATGATGAAATTCTTCTATTGTGTAAGTAGTCTCATCCTTACACAAATTCTTTTTCAAAAAGTCCTGCTTCTCTCTAATTTCTTAGAATTCTTCCTCTTTGATGTCCATCCCTTGAAAGCTGTTTGAGAGATTATTTATGGTGGCTGGATACCCTAGACAAAATCTAAAAAGATGTATTTTATAAGCTTGAGAAGAAGACAAAATGAGAGGGATATAGATGGAATTTCATCCGTGGAATGACAGGCACGGCACCTGGGCACCCACTACACCTGGGTTTAGCCATTCCTCACCCATCCCCACCCAACCCTTTTTTTTTTTCCAGTTTGCAACAAACAGTCACTCAAAATACAATTTATTTAACAAATCCCTAATTTTTAAACCTTAAAATTTTTCAAAAACTAGACATCTAGATCTTTCCATACATATATAGATTGCCATCTAATTTGTCCTAAATTATTATAGTTTTATCATTATTTTACTGATTTGCATTGTATTCTGGGTACTGGGGCACCCAAGGTTTTACCTCTCCTTCACATTTCTTCGGTTTTTAGTCTTTTGAGCTTCCATGCTTCCAACATCATTGACACGACCCAAGCACTTGATTCACTCTTTATACTTAAAATTGCATGCGCTGAAAAAATAACTAGAATTTTGTTCCCAAGTATGGTTGTTTCCTACACTGCGAAACAAACAAAATGAACTCACAAATCTCCTAAAACTAAGTAATTAATGCTATAAAATGCCCAGTTTAAGGTACCTTACAACGTATGCACAATCTCATCATCGAATACATCAAACTTAACGTTTTGCTCATCCTCAAACAGAAGAAACAACAATCAAATCACCCAAAATAAAACAAGAGGACTCAAATAACGACCAACAAGTAATGCTTGGGCATTTACCATCATCGATTAAGCCTCAAAAATCATGAATATGCATTGCTCAATGAAATTTTAAAATGTCATGAATATACATAATTTAAACTCGAATACTAATCTTTCCTCATCTTCGATTCCTTGCGTGTTAGGTGCATAGTCTTTTTCACTCAACCCTCACAACTAGGATAAATTTATGAAAATAAGAATATAAATGAGAATCTCTAGATATTATCATTTTCTTCCTTTTAAACTTGCTGTCATATTACATCTTTTACTATTAAAGCTCATAATGCAACGCTTATAGAATTTATTGTTTCAATCATTTTTATAAAACCTTAAAGAAGTATCATATTAGTCCTAAAGATATCTGAATTTATAGTTTAACTCTACACTTCTATAATACAACCGCTTGGTTGGGAATTTTTATTCCTCTTTTAATTGAATAAAAGGTTTTATTTTATATAGTTAAATATTTTTGGGTTTATAACTCATTCCTAACTCTTACTAATTTTTAATAGGTGATTCATTAACAAAACAAATAAGGGGTAGGATTGTCATTTCAATAGGGAGGACATTGCTATCATTCTTGAAGAATGGTTTCAAAAATCAGTTGTGTGTTAGTTGAGTGGGAACCGAATGGTTGTATATAAACACAGTTGGGTTATAACTTCGAGAGAGAGACAGCAATCAAGAAAAGTAGAGTTTCCTCTTGAGCTCTTTCTGCTTTTAACATTTTTATTTTTCTTTCTTGTTTCTTCTTTGATCTTGCTTAGCGTAATAAGAGTTTAGAAAGGTTGTTTTGTTGTTTGGGTTATGTTCGTGAGAATATCTCTGTTAGACTGTAAGGAAGATTCTTGGCTTGGGGTTTGTTTGTGCTGTGTTTCTTGCTTCTGTTTTGGTGATATCTTGTTCCTAGAAAACTACAAGTGGTATAAAAGCTATTACAAAACAAATTGCAGATAAGCTTTGAAGAAATTTCCAGAATCATCAAAGGAAGGACTTATTGGAAAACATGACGGTGACAACCAAGTTTTCAATTAAAAAGTTTAAAGGTGAAAATTACTTTTCAACATGAATAATACTAAAGATGAGAGCTTTTTTGAAATACGGAGACCTGAATTATGCATTAAAAGATAAAGATTTCAAGATAAAAGACAAGAAGTTTTTGTATTGAGGAAAATGTAAGGCAAAGTAAGAAATGCTCTCATATTATTTCTGTCAGATAAGGTTATCAGAGAGTTGATTAAAAAAAACACAGTTTATAGGATTTGGATGAAGTTTAAGGAAAGAAATCAATAAAAGTTTACTACAAAAAAATTTTACTTAAAGAAACAAATTAGTCTTAAAAGAAAGTGACTCGATTAAGGATCACTTGGATAAGTTTAGTAAACTGATGATTTCTAAAAAGGGTGAAAAGAAAAATTTCTAGGCTTTAATTTGTAATATAATACTGTTCTCTTATAAGGAGAGGAATCCAACGGCTTGACCAACACCTATTAGTGTATGTCTTATAAATTATTATAAATTATTCGTGTTATTGATTTTATAACTTATAATTTTATTAATAAATAAAAAAAAATTTATTCACACGTACATATATA
>JAVXUL010000019.1:5954139-5972534 GCA_035590515.1 Trichilia minutiflora
ACATCTGCAATACCCAGAAAAAATAATGTGCAACAAATTAAAACCCCATGTATGAAAAAAGAAAACAATAATCAAGAAAGATTCAGGAACCACAAATATTACCTCAGGAGTGCTTCTTGGGTAATGAATGGTGCCTGAAATGAGAATTCTTCTCTGCTTATTAATGGTAATGGCTTTATTGTCATATGATACTATGGCTTTAACATGACATATTTCCCTTGAAACAAACAACAAAAACAGCAGTAACACAAACACGTTGGTTTTCGACATGTTGCAAAATCTAATTCTATAAATTTTCCTAGGAAAAAATTTTAAAACCAAAGAAATACAAATCCAAATACATAAACTATATATACATATATATGAACTTTGTCACCTTTTAGGTGACAAAGTTCTGTTGTATTGAAGATCGATGGGTTTGTTTTCCCACCCAAATCAATTGGATAAGTGAATTGTTCCCACAAATGCTCCTGCTTTTATAGCATTGAAGACCCCAAAAATTTCTCTGGCTGGAAAACTTACAGGCTGACTTGATTTTATTTAACCAAGAACATCAAGGTTTTTTTTTTCCTATATTAAGGTTGGTAGTTTTTATGATGTAACACAGAACAGTTGTGTTGTATCTGTATTTTAATCAAATTTAGATAAAAGTTAATGAAGTTATGGTACATTCTTTCTAGAATAAGAGAATTTTTTTTTAAATACAAAATAATAATCAGACTACATGATATGAATAATAATCAAAAGTTTTCTCAGCCTAAACCTCTGATGTGAACAACCTGCCAGACAAAAGAGTATGGCATTATATTGTATTAAAAGATATAAAGATAATTACAATAACTATTATTATTATTATTATTATTATTATTATTATTATTATTATTATGTCAGATACTTTGGCCACCGCTGCCTGACCATCGGCAACCATCAACCAATGCCATTGCCGTCAGTACAAATCACCATCAGTTGGTTAATTACGTTTGTTTAGGTCACCAAAAACACTGTTAGCGTACTTAGCTTTTAATTTATACATTTATATAAAAATTATCGATGATAAATTTTTACGGCTTTTCATCACATGACGATAAACTGTTAGTGGTCAAAGTTTTATTAATAAAAAATTTGACCGTTATTTATCAAAAAATTATTAAATTTTTGTATTGTTGTGTAGATTAAAATGAAAAAAAGGAGCATTCTAACAATGTTTTTAGTGATCAAATAGAGGGAATGGCCGATGATCAAAGTCGTTGACCGATGGTGATTGGTGGTGGAGGAAGTGGATAATAATGATCGACAATGAAACAACGGTACATGAAGAAATTTTTTACTTTTTAATAAATAATATAATATAAAATATAATTTTTAAATTAATAATATTTTTATATATTTAATATTTTACAGTTCAATACAAACATTACATATAATGTTGAATCAAATTTAATTCAATATAATTTAATAATTTAATTCAATTCAATTCATTTATTTTAATACACTATAGTATTTGTGGTCAAACACACTTTATGTAACATCAACCTAATCAATTTTCGACGATCAAAATACAAATCGCTTCAATAGCATAACCAAATTCCCAATTCTACTTTGGATAGCACTAATCTCAAATTCTTTTAATTTCTTTTTTAATTGTTATTATTTAAAAACATTAAAAGAAAAAAAAACCGTAAAGAATGTTGTTATTGGGCATTGTTATTTTAGTCTTTGAAGTACACTCGTGATTTTGCCCTCAACAATTAACAACTTTTGTAGATTGAAACATTATAACAAAAATAAATAATTTATTTAATACACTTCAATATTTGTTATTACTAGTTAAAATTAAGTCAAAAAAAGAGTACTTATACTACAATTATTACCCTTTAAATGAGGTCACTCATTAAACCATGAAGATAGAGCCCAGATACAATAAATGTCCAATTTACATTCATTAACTGTAATTGAGTTATTTATTTGACATCAGTTCACTGGTTGACAAAATTAAAAGAAGTTTCAGACCACTTATGGAACAATTTGTAAGTAAATTTCTCTTCAATCACTATTTTTACAGCAGAAATTCAGAACAAAGATGATTCTATTTATTACTTTTCCCACTTATTCTTACAAGAAAAGGAAATAACAGTTATTTCCACTGTAAACTTATACATGAAGATTGAAAACCAGCAAGCTGAAGACTTACTACATGAATGCTTAGGAACTAAAACTTTTGCCTACCAGAACAATGAGATATATTGATAGCTTATCTGTGTACATAAAACCATCTTTGTATCGACTTCACAATCTATACTTGGCTTTGGCCAGATTATGCAGTATGGCTGGCACCCTAGCAAATGTTGGATGCCTCTGCTTGAAAAATGATCATCAGAGTTGTAGGTGTACTATGCACTGAAGAAGAATCAATGTGGAATTTCCCTTATTTGGTAAACTATGAGTATCTGAATTTCAGCTGCAGACAGCCTCTACCGAGAGCTTCTTCATGCTATTTGGACATGGATCACCTCCAAACACTTCAGGAACGACAGCTACTGAGCAAGACTGATTCCCAATGCAATTCTGAAAGAATCCACCATTTGAGAAAAATAAATAAATGGAAGGTCAATGATAATTAACAAGCACCAGACAAACTGATCAGATGAAGTAAAAGTTTGTGATCAAAATCAGAATTTGGAAATAAGTTTTGCTTTGTGCATTCCGAGCAGAGTGTGTTTCTTGTTATAGCAGAAGACATTAGTCTTCAACCGAACACACCATAAAATGAAACTTAGAAAGGAACTAAAGAGATATTAGAGTTCTAGATGTACCCGTTGAAGAGCATCGTATGACTTGTGAGCATGACAGCTCCCCTCCTGAAAGCTTCCACAAGTCCCCTGCGGCATCCCATAGCTAGCAAACTTTATTTCTGAGATTTTCTGCCCAGGAGGACACCATAAATGGGCTTTGGATTCCAATTTATTCTCTTTTCCAGATGATAGCATGTGCAAGTTACTCAACATCGGTTGCCCTTCAAAAATATCAGCACATACGCTTCCTGTTGTTCTCTTGACGAGAGAAATTCCACTTGGGTCACCACCCCACTCTTCAAACACAACCAACAAATTTCCACTCGGCTTCAACCATGAGCGTGGAACATGATACCTAAGAGTAACGACTTCATTATGAATATTCAAACTAGACAAGCAAATGGTAAAAAGAAAAAGGTAGCAGCAATTTCTTACCATCTTTGAGAAGGCTGTCCGCAGTTTGTTCGGCATTTCTTGTCAGTATAAGTTCCTGCATAATTACAACCACCACAATTACCATGTGCGATATATCCAGGCCAGTGGCGACCAATGCTCTGACCATTGATCCAAACCATCCCTTTTCCCATTGTACTCATGTCTAAAGCTAATGGGTCATTGCCTTCTGCTGCATTAAATATAGTCTGCAGAAAAAATAAAATAGATCAAGAAATCTAGTGTATCATTAACCGCAGAAAAATAGTAGAAATGCATTGACTGAGAATTGAGATTGTTCTTACCTTGTACCATGTCATTGGTTGTTTTCGAGCCAATGATGCACCTTGAACCCATTCAACGGAGGAGCTCCCACTAACAGTATGAAGGCTTAAGGCTTCACCTTTTAGACCAATCTGCTCAGAATAATACATGTAAAAGAGTGACTAGCTTGTACAAAGTATCAATTATTTATGCCCAATTTCTAGCCACGTCTGCATAAACTTTTTCTTTCATCTTTTCTTGTTAATAAATGTAAACAATTTGTGAGTATTCATCAATCTTGTGAATATTTCTATAGTATGAGAATAACTTTCAGTCTCAAAAGTCCTTCATTTACTTAAGTTTAGCACTAGCTTTCACTGTATTTAGCTTCATTAAATTTTTTTCTGGGTCCAATAAAACCTTTACAAACAAGGGTGTAATTCCATTTGAAATACCTATTACTGTGTGTTGAGAGAACTCCATTCCATACCTATAATTTTCACAGGACAGAAATGATACAACTATACAAATAATATTAAAGATCTCGTTCAAGTCATAAACCACTAGCTCATTTACATACAAATCAGAGTAGCTTACATTAATAGTGACGTAGAAAGTTACCCAATCCCTAAGTTCAAGTACTAGGACAAGCAAAAGTATTACTTTACAACATCTATAGACAACATACCTTATAAGTCCATTTTTGCTTAGATATGTCTCTTGTCCCCTCATTTAAACCCTTCAACGTTACAGGGCCCAGAACCCCCGCATTCCATTTTTCAAAGTGAGTGCCAACATTCTGAAATTGGTCAAATTTAATAATATTTCAATGCCATCAACATTGTTCAAACAGAAGAAAAAAATCAGAAAATTAAGAAAACTGACCGGAAGGCCCACAGAAATACTTAGTAGAGAAATCTTGTTAACACCAACTCTTAGTTTAACATTCTTACTGAATGTTAATTTAGGATTGTCCTTTGAGCCATAAGCAGTTCCTGTATAAGGATAGAAATTAAAAGTGAGTGGGTGATAAAATGTAGATAGGCATTGAGGTTCATCGACGTTAGCACTCAGCAAGATTCCATGATATTCCTTTAACCTGATAGTTGACCATTAATAAAAACATGCAGTGCATGACCGGCTGACCAAATGGTGAGAAGAGGATCTTGTCCATTCTTTAGGAATCCTTCATTTGAGGCTATATTTACACTGAATGGCAAAAAAATATATTAAAGTTATGGAGAAATAATCAGTAACAACAAGATTCAGATAACTATTTAAATTTTTGGATTTTAAAATCTCCAAGAAAGCAATAGGTGATTAGACCAAACTACTCACTCTGTCATGTACCACAGATAATCTGAAGCATCTGCTGTAAGATATACTTGTTCCCATAACCCATCTTTTGTAAATGTATTATCATCAGTTGAAGACGCAGTTTCTTCAATGTATGACTGCCAAGAAAATGCACTGCTGACCGGTACCATCTTCTTCTGGGAGCTTTGGGCACCAAGCTGTGTAGAATTACAATCAGATGTCTAATTTCACCTTCAAAAATTTTCTTACAGAGATTCTATATGAAAAGCTCAAGTCTCTTTGTCAAACAAATTTACTTCTTGAATATCTAGTATGAATCAACGAATGACTAGTGAGTCTATATTAGATTGAACTAATAAATGTGATAAGAAAGGACGTAATTGCTGGATTCTAAAGATTCTTCTCCTTACCCTAGCAGTATTGAAAACTGCAGTTTTGCAGTCAGGAAGAATGCTGATGGACCAAGCAGGTAGATCGTATTGCCTATTTCCGAAGCTCACTTTTGCAGAGAATGTGGGGTCATAGTTTGCAAGGAATGCAGCACATTTACCAGATTTTGAGCTGAAGACATGAGCCTGGTGACAATAATAATGATAAGACACACAAATATCAAAGAAAACTCAAACACGTGTGCATATGGGCCGCTTTCTACTTCATTTGAAACCTTACCTCTTGGTTTTTCCCTAGCGATTTAACTGTGGGATCTGTAGAAACTAAAGCTGATTCACATAATTTGATGGCTTTATGCAAATCTCTTAAATGGCCCCATTTTGGTTCCCTTGGTAGTCCTGGTATAAGATGACAAACTCAGGTCAACGTGGGTTATGATGCCTTCTTGGGAATTTTAGAATTCTTGTACATTACAATAACAGCACAATTTTTGCTCTCAGTATAGTACTGACGATCTTTATGTGTTAAAAGCGAAGATACCAATTCAGTCACTCAGTTAATTTACTTCCACACAGCCAATTTTACATGCTAATCATCATACTTACCATATTCATCTATAGGAGCATCATAATCATAGCTAGTAGCAATGAAAGGACCACCGGATGTCCGGCCAAAATTAGTTCCACCATGGTACTGAAATAGAAAAGGAAGAAGAAAGTCAGGAGAGATGGCAAAAAGATTATCATTTATTTTGGGTCATCACAAATCGATTGAATAAAACTTATAGGAAAGAGAGAGTGGACAAATATACCATATAATAATTGATGAATGAACCACCATTTTGAATGAATCTTGCAACTGAAAAGGCCAAGTCCTCTGCTGGTCTAGTAGGAACAGCACCACCGAACTCGGTGAACCTTGAAATTAAACAAGTAAAAGGCGGAAAGGATAATTACCTCAGGGATGAGCTTTTACAAAAGTTCTAGAAAACGTTTTCATTACTGACAACAGAGACGAAGAAGAAAAAGAAAGATGAGAGAAAGAATTGACCTATACAGGCAATATTTATGGGACTTACCAACCAGTCCAGTTTTCTGTCCACATTTTCGGCTTATAATTCTGGTTGGGTAAAAAGCCTTCACAATAGAAATCATTGCAGGTGTTTATCTGTCAGGTGAAAAATTAGTCAGGAAAAGAGATGTCTGCAAATTTTTATAATAGCTTAATTACAGTAACATCAAGTTAAATTGACCTCTTGTGCTTATTTTTCACGAAAAAGGATCAGAACAGTATTTTCAACCAAATCCACAAATCAGGTTTCTGGTATCAGTGATCATCAAGTTACAAGGAGACATGCTCATCATTTTATATTATTACAAGCTCAAAATCCAGAGAAAATTGAAAAAAAGACAAAATATAAATAGGACCCCATGAATTTAAACAGAAAAAACTCAAGCACACTCAAAAAGCATTTGAGAGAAAGATTTGCTAACATTCAAGGCCACCTAAGTAGACAACTTACTGTTAAAAACCCCACCAAGAAAGAAGGGTCACAATAAAGAAAGGCATGCCAAATGCTATTAAGAAATGACAATCAAAAGCGTAAAGAAGCCTTTCAAAAAAAATGGCAAGAAACTGCTTACAACTGGATCGGGAGCATCATCTTGTTTGCACATAACCCATGGGACACCTGTATTAAGACCAACAGCCATTCGGGCTGCCCATTTGGCATAAGCTTTACCAGGAGCGCCAATCTCCCATTCAACCGGTCCAAATTCATTTTCTATCTATAATAACGCAATTAAACAAAAAATAAAAGTTAAACTAAGTTACTTTTCTTGAATCATGGGCCAAGTATGATGATAATATGATTCAAGAATAATAATTAAAATAACCTATTTCTAGAATAAAGGTAAGGACTCGAATGGGCTAAGATTCCAACCTGGGACAGAATTATTGGACCTCCCTGAGTTTGAAACAACTTCTCTGCCTTCATCATGCTGACTATCTTCTCTGTGAATTTTTGCATTGCCGCCTTCATTGACGTCAGATTAATCAAATTATTAACAAAACTTAATTCAGCAAATAATGAGATTAAACAAAGGGATAATCCATATAATGATAAATTCCAAGTATCCAACCTTGAAAGGTCCGTTGTCTGTTCTAAACTCAATACCCTGAACGTATTTCAGCCATATCGGAAATCCCCTGGAGCAGAAATAACAAAAAAAAACAGACAATTGTAATGCCAGTATATTTTAAAAGAAAACGAGATAATCATTCTCGAAAATTATTAAAATTTATCGATAATATTACCCATAGTTCCATTCAGCACAAACATAGGGGCCAATACGGAGATGAACAAAAAGACCTGCTCGCTGCACCAGCTTGATGAACTTAACGAGATCATATCTGTCTTCAAAATAATACTGGAAAAGAAAAAAAATGAGATGAAAAGGCAGAAATTATTAAAAGAAGAAGCACTGAAATAACAAATTAAACGCAAAGAGTATTACTTTTCCAGGAGAAGGCTCGTGTCCATTCCAAAAGACATAAGTTTGTATAACATCCAAACCTCCATCTTTGGCCTTTTGGATAAGGTCAGGCCACATCTGCAACCCAGAAAAAAAATTTACAGTGAACTCCACGGCAATGGAAATATGAAAAACCAGGACTACCCACGTGTGCAATAGTCAAGAAAAATCCACATAAAAACAAAAAAGAAAACTTCACAAGCCACATTGGCAATAGCATTACCTCGGGTGTGCTTCTTGGGTAATGAATGGAACCAGAGATGAGAATCCTTCTCTGCCCATTAATAATAACAGCTTTATGGTCATAAGAAACAGAAGCATTCACAGAACAAATTTCCCATGAAGAAAAGAACATTAGCAGCAGTAAGGCGAACATATTGACTATCATTCTCAACTTGCTCCTCCCTAAACTTCCTCCTCCTTGTGCCCCCATTTCACCCTTCCGTTTTATTTATTTTTTATTCAAGACACGGGCATTTAATGGTCGATGATACTAAAGCGAGAGAAAAGACAAAACAAAAGCGATTTTTTTTTTCCTGTTTTTGATTCTTTTGAGAAGGAAAAAAGCGTAAGAAAGATTTGGCAGAGAAGAGAGGTCAGTTTGGATTTGATTTAATGGATTGGGAAGCTCGCACACTGCGCTAACTGCTTTTATAACATTTGAAGAAGGAAGTGGGTCCTTAACTCTGTGCCTTTTGGAAGGGACTCTTTCCCTCTCACACGAAACTTAAACTTATAACCCTCGCTCTGTATTTTCACCATTAACAAATCTTTCAAGCCTTAACTTTGGTTTTTTGTACGCAAAGAAGGTTCGACGACCGTATTTTTTGTATTTACTTATTTTATGCAAAAGCATTTAATACATATTTCTTTTGTGGCACAGAGTTGGCATTTTAAATTTGGAGAATGATAAATCTATAATAATATTTATCCTCCCAAAAAATTTAATAATAATTTTTTTTTTAAATATCACTTATTCTTTAAGAGAATTTTATAATAAATGATTTTTATAATTTTAAAAAATGATAAAAAATTTTATTAAAAATAAAAATATATATTTTTACTATATAAATTTTTAATTTTTATCACATGATCCATATTTTTTATTGTATAAATTTATAAATTAAAATAATTAAATTTTTTTTAAAAAAATTCAATTTAATTTATAATTTTAATATTTTAATTTATAATATTTTATATTAAAAATTTTATAAATTAATTTTTAAAAATTAAATTTATATATTTTATTTTATTTTCATAAAAATTTATGAATTTATTTTTATTTTATAATTTAAATTTATAAATATTTTATTTTATTTTTAAAAATTAAATGAACATAATTTAAATATTTTATTTAAATTATTGAAATACTATACTACCTTATACTATTAAAAAAATTAATTTATAATTTTATATTTATAAACCCTATACTTTTATAAATAAGAGTATTTTAATTATTTTATTCTTCAATGGCATTTTCATCATTTTTTATAATGCGAGTTCGCGTATTAGTTTGAGTGGTAACTCAATAGTGATCATATCAAGCAATTTTAAGTAGAATTTGATTTAAAATTGGATATGATATATATTAAAAATAAATTCGGAAAGAAAGTTCTAAAATTTTTCTAGATAAACAATTTGGTCAAACGAATAATTAATTTGTATGAAATGATTTTACTTTCTTGACGAAATTGGTTTTGTAGATGGTTTTTCTCTTATTGATTTATTATTATTTTGGCATATGAACTATTAATGATGATTTTGACCTTATATGCCGTAGATTTGACCTTATGAATTCTTGATGATGATTTGGGCCATGTGATTTATTTTTTTGAGGGTTAGGTTGATTATATAACTTGAAATAAAGTGAATAAAATCCAATAAATTTAAGGATGAATATTGATTATACAGTTTGAAATAAAATGGGTGGGATATAATACTCTTATAATATATAGCATGCTACCTATATGTGTATACATATCCTTACTAGCTACGGATCGTCCTTATAACTTGAAATAGAGTAGATGAGATTATGAAGATTGTTATAAGTTTAATATTTTGATTTATCATGACATTTCAGTTGTATTTTATTATGCTACATCTATTTTATAATCAAGTTATCTTTTCTAGTGAATAATCGAATATTTATTCTTAAAAGATTTTTATATGTTATTTTGTTTACTGACCACTAGAGATGGCAAATGGGCCGGGTCAGTACGGTCCGGCACGGGCCTGGCCCATAAACAGTA
Organism: Trichilia minutiflora; assembly: GCA_035590515.1. Classification (NCBI taxonomy): domain Eukaryota; kingdom Viridiplantae; phylum Streptophyta; class Magnoliopsida; order Sapindales; family Meliaceae; genus Trichilia; species Trichilia minutiflora. Next base: position 5,964,118 of record JAVXUL010000019.1, read on the forward strand.
AAAGCCCGGTACGGTTCGGCCCGTTAAAAGGGACGTGCCATGCCGAGGGATTAGGCCCGCGGGCCGGGTTAGCACGAGCCCGTGAAGGGCCCGACCTAGTACGAGCACGTGATGGGCCGTGCCAAGCCCAGCCCGATTATTAAAATAATAATAAAAATATTATTAAAATAATAAATTAATAAAAATAATAATAAAATATTATTAAAATAATAATAATATATTATTAAATTAATATATTGATCCACGGGCCCCGCCCATGGATCCGACACGGTTAGGCCCATTGGCCCGGCCCGGCACGACCCTTTTGGGCCATGCTTCATGGGTCGTACCGGGTCTTTGATTTTTTTATCGGGCATGGCACGACCCGGCACGTTAGCCCGTTAGGACCTTATTTTCATGGGTCAGGCCGGCCCATTTGCCACCTCTACCGACCACTCACTAAGTATTTTTCTATACTTATCACTTTTTTTTCACATTTCATGTTAAGATATTCAAGTGGTGGACATTGTTAATTTTTTAGAAGATTTCATTGTGTTTATTCAGGTATTTGACTCAGTTGTATTCTCACCTGATTAATCCACTAAGATTAAGAATTAATTTGTATTGAATTATTCACTTTCTATATTTTATCTTTCTTAACGGAGTATGTATTTAAATATTTTTGTATAATTTGAGTTGTATACGAGCCAAATGATGATTTGTATTTAATTTTATTACTAAATATAGGCTCAAAACATTTGAAATATTTGAATTTTGAGATAGTTGAAATTTATTGAAAATTTTTTATTTTTATGCCATGTGTATTTTTTAAATATATATTAATATAATAGAATATATTTATCGAGTTTGCGATGATTGCTACGTAAATTAATGTGAGACCTTGTATTTTTGTGTAAGGGTATTTTCATCTTTTTATAAATATACGTCTTAGTTTGGTATGGATCGATAGTATTTTGAGGTTCCGTATGAGGTTTTGAAAGGAGTTAAAAAGAGAAAAGAAAGGAAACGGACGTTGGGAAGTGATTGGGAGTTCGACCGTTGTAGGAAATAAAGGTAGAGAGCATTCGATCAAATGAATGCTTGGATTCGTTCGAGCGAATGCATTCGGCTGAACGAAGAAAAAATTCGTTCGAACAAATTTGAGGACGAGAAATTCCAAAGAGTCAAAAAAATTACCGATCTAACAAACATGAGGTTCGGTCGAATGAATTGGTATTCAGCTGCACGAATGGTTGACTTGATCAAACAAATTTATGGCCAAGATTTTTCAGGGAGTCGTTGAAGATTTTGGTCGAACGAAGGGTTCGAATCGTTCAAACAAATCCAACTTCGATCGAACGAACTGATCGATTCGTTCAATTGAATCGTTCGAAAATCAGGTGAAATGACTGAAATTGTCTCTTCTAAAAATTTCTTCTTTCACACACTCTAAAGGATATTGATTTTTACACGAGAGAAATTTGTTTAATACTTTTATGATAATGAGATGATCAATGGGCCAAGTTTGATGTTGATACTTGATGGTATGGCCTAAGGGCCAGATGTTATGATTTGCATATTAGTGTTGGTGGTCATGAGAGTCGGGATACTATTGATGATAATGATCATGAAGGCTAGATATTATGATTTGCATATTTTTAAATAACTCCTATATTAAACTTTGAAATAAAGAAAAATTAAAAATATATTAACATAATCAAAGGTAATCTAATTTTAATAAATACGACTTAAATACATAATAATTTTATGATATTTCTCAAATAAATAAATATTAATTAGATAGTAATAACACCATTTAAAATTTTGATATTCTTAATACTATTAGAAAAAAAATATTTATTATCTGTTTGATATGGAGTATGAAATAATAAAATAAAAATCTTATTAAATGTTATAATTTAAATTAAAACCCTTATTCACGTAATTTGCTTGTTATTAATGATTGTACCGGTTTTATGTCGCATCACCGTGTGCATTAATTCGTTGATTTCTCCTAATCTTAGAATCACCGTTCAGACCAATTGATTGCAATAATTTTTCTCCAATAATAATAATAATAATAATAATAATATTATTTGAGTAGACGGATTCTGTTAAGTGGCTAAGTTCCCATTCGCATGTTGTAATCTGATAATCCCAAAAATTATTGGTTAAGGAAAGTCCAGTTGTCCTTGTCCACCCCGTGACAAAGCATACGGTTTGTGACGGAGTTGCTTTGACTGCAAGCGTTAACGTTGATCCCCTTCGGAAGCCAGTCATAGAAAGAAACGTCACCATACAAAACAAAGTGCTTCCTCCGATCCGTACAACTTGCAGGCATTACTCATTCCTTATAATGAAAACAAAACGAACAAAGTTATTTGTAGTAAAAGCAAAATAGGTTTTACTTATAAAAAAAAAAATTTTTTGAAAAAAGAAAAAATAAATATTATTTTTTAAAAATATCAACAAATTTAATTTATTAATTTAACTTATAAAATTTAATTCATAAATTTGAACAAAATAAATAATTTTATTATATTTAATTTAACTCTTAAAATAATCATAATTAAAAAAATATTATTATAATTATAATTAAAATAAAAATTTACCTAAATTAACAAAATATTTTAACAAATTAGATCTTCTATTACTATTTCTAAAATTAGTAAGATTAAAGAGAACAGAACACTTGACTAAATCTTATTTTATTAATTTAATTTATAGATTTTATAATTATTTTATTTAATTCATAAATTTAAACAAAAATAAAATTTTATAATATATCTAATTTAACTCTTAAAATAATTATAATTTAAAAATATTATTATAATAATAAATAAAAATTAAAAAATTATTCAATTTATTAAATCTTAACAATACATATATCCTTTATCTTTAGAAAATAAAAATAAAAATATTTAATTATATTTTCTAATGAATAAAATAAAAATTATGATATAATTTGTAAAAAGATTAATTAAATTACAAGTTAAATACAAAAAAATTATAAATAAATCCAGATCAGATCATATCATGATCAAATTTCCGACAAGCCCATTAAAGTTCGTTGTTGTAATGGTAGGTGTTGATTAATTTATATATTTTTTTTTCTTTCGATTATTTATAGTAGACTAAATATTAATTTATGTTTAAATTGAAACAAAATCACGTGAAAATAATCGGGTGTGAGTTGTCATAAATTGTTTTAGAAGTATAATAATGTTTCTTCAAAATATACATTAAAACAAATAGTTGTATTCTTAATTATTATAATTTAATTATCAAAAGAAAATCATATCAACGATGGTTTGTTGGATAATTTCTCTTAAATATTTAATTAAAGAATAAAAATATATACAATCAATCTTAACATTTAGTCAAATATAAATTTTATTATATTTTCATTAAAAATGAATTTTTTAGTATAATTATAATAAAAAATTATTATTTTTATCTAAATTTATATTTTTATGAATATTATTAAAAATAATTCTTTTTCTTAATTAAATTATAAATAAATACGGCGGTCCAGGTGTATTATATGTGTTTGGGTATGAATAATTCAAAGCTTCGAGTTGTTTTCGGTCAGATTTGATTAAACTTCCCAACTCCCCAAGACATTGAAAAGTCATTAATTAAATACACAAAATTCTTCTGTTTCTTTCTTTTCTTTTCTTTTCTTTTTCTTTTAAATTAATTTTCTACAGAGAGTAGGTGACTGTTAATTAGTTTCATTTTAAATATTGTATTTCACAATAATAATAATAATAATAATAATTGGTTTTAATTTAATTTAATAACTTTAAAATTTTATTTTTTAAAAATATTCTACTAGACACGTTATTAATATTTTTAATATTTTTATAAATTTATATGAATGAATTTTTATTTTTTTCAGTAATTTTATTAGAATAACAAATAAGTCAACACGTTTATGTCAACAGTAGTATTGTAATATTTTCAAAGCTCTTATATAAAACGTTGAAAATAGTTAAAAGGGTAGGTGATTTGAAATTTATTGTCAATCTCGTCAACCAATCCAATAACTGATTTACAAAAGACATAAAGACTTCACGGGGGCAATCAAATCAAATATGGACATCTAATTATTGAATAATATAATAAATAAATTAATTAATTATCGTATAGGAACGGAACTTTGATCCATCCCTTGGGATGAATTCCTACATGCACAGTTATAAATATAATTTTCCCCAAAAAAATGTAATTAGTAATTTAATATATGAAATCTGTAAGCATGAGTCTAAATATTGTTGAGTTTTATCCTAAAAATTTATATTAATCAAAAAATAAAAGAAAAAACTTTATATTAAAAGGGCGTCATGATTAATTTGGATTGATTTCATTAAATTAAATTTTGTGTAATCTCTTCAATGAAATCAAATTGATCAATCACGATCATTATATTGCTTAACTGATGTTACCCTCAACCAAAAGGCTCTATAATTGACCAAAATTTTATTTGAATTAAATAAATTTATATATATATATTTTTTTAATTTCTATACATACAATTCTCTGAAAATATACTTAATAATTTTAAAGCTTAACCTAATGAGTACAACGAACTGGGACAACTCTTCTTTTTTTTTTTCATATATATAATGAAAATACTAAATTTTACTGTATTTAAATTATCAAATCTAATTGAACATGAGATTAATACTAGATACAATTATTCAATATATTTAGAGATAACTAAGTATCAAAGTATAAAAATTAATTAAAATCTATTAATTATCCCATAATTTTATAAAAAATATATTTCTTAAATTTAAACACAGGATCAATATAAAAATAATTATTTAATATATATTTTTTTATCAAATTATACCCTTTTTTATAAATTAGGACAACTTGATGTATATTATATTCAAAACAGTTTATTTATCATCATTCGTTATATTAATAGTCCCATGTTGATGTCATGTTATGCTAATTAATGATATCTTAATCTTCTTAGCTACTTATTTCTTATGATGAGATTAGAACATGGAAATGGGTTCTCACTGTTTTTCAATGGTATGACTTTAGATAGCTCTAATTAATTTAAAAACTTTTCCCTCATTCAATATTGAATTTTAAAACTTTCATTACTGAAATTAATTATTTTTTGTTTTTTTTAAAATAAATAAAAGCTCTGATAATGACTATTTAACAGTCAAATTCGTAATCCTTTTGACTCGTCTACTAATCTAATTAACATTAGGTTAAATAATTGAAGTTTTAACCATATTTTTTTAATTTTTAATGTGTAGTTCAACAATATTCAATCCTGCAGCTGGTACTCTCATCAAATTCTTGGTTGGATAGGGAATGCTGACAGCCTTGCTTCACATTGGAACTAGTACCCGATTTCACTTGTTCAACTACCAACTACCCACTAGTTACTTTTCTAAAAAACTGGGAATCCTTTGACATCTATTAGGAGCAACTATCCACCAACCAGCTTCTCAACCAAAGTTTTCCCTTATAGCAGAAGTTAGAAGTTGGCTCAAACCCAGATTTTCTTTTTTTAATTATGGGTTGGTTTGATTGGGACCATATCAGTATGAGATGGCACAATAATCGTATGAGATGTCATGGATTTAGGTTTTAACCAATAGGTCAACGTTTAACACAGACCAAATTCACCATTTGTGTCCGCGCGTGATGTGTATTTGAATGTTGCGTAGAGTAGTTAAAGAGACTTGGTGGATAAAGCCTTAGGAATCAGAGAAAGTGAAAAGAGGAAGCATAAAACAAACTTTATACTGAGATGGACAAGACTACAAAGGAAAGAATTAAGATTGGGTTGTTATCAATTAATAATTGCATTATAGGAATTGATGAGTCGGTTTCTTTTCTTAATCGTAGGGCCAGTTTGTAGACCGATGAACATGATTCAGCCTTGTCTGTATGAAATTAATTTCAATGGATTGAGGAATAAGGAGACAAAAAAAATATACACATCATTCCAATTCATAACATGGGAAACATATCCTTTCCCTTATCTATTCCGTTATCTATTCCGAATTCTTAGGTTGTTATGTGGTGAGTGTGTTTGGGATTGAGAAAACCACAAAAGTTTTGAGATAAAATCACAAAAATGGATCAATATTAATAAAAATAAAAATAAAAATAAAATGTATATAAAAATATTGTGGTGTATGCTAACATTATAAGCCCATTGTTTAGCCCAACTTACCATTCATTGTATAGCCCAAGTGCCCAAATTTGAGTTCATTATTGATTCATTTTGAGTTTTCAAGTTTCAACCATTGGATTCTTTAATGCATGAATCAGTTTATGGAAAATAAACATAAATAAACTAAACCAACCTCTATAAAGAGAATATTGGACTAATTTTTATAACCCTTTAAATGGTTCCAAATTTACAAAATTATATGAATCTCATAAGGGAATTATGGGACGAAAATACAATTCCATTGGATTGTATAATCATCCCTATTGTAATTGTTGACATTGAAATTAAATATTCAATAATTAATTGGAATGAATATCTCATATGATGCTGCGATTATAGTAAAGATAAGAACTCTATTAAATAAAATGGAGTAGATTGAATTGTATTGTATACATCTCTTGTTTCTTCTTTATATTATGCCCGGTGTAATAGGATAACAATTGTGTATTTTGTTACTCATATTATTTTTAATTCTTTAAGAAAAAAAAAATCATTAATTATTGGTATCCTTTGAAAATAAATTTAGAGTTTTTACCATTCAATCTATGGAATCGATTCTTATGATATTATTAGAGGTGAAGGAAGATTGTTGGTGATGACTAGCAATTGTAATTTTTGATTTTTAACAATTAATTCATAAAATTAATATTATTTTTATTTATTTAATAAGTAAAATAATAATTAAAAAGATCTTGTGATTTTACAAATATAGTGTAGTCCCCTCCAAATTCATCTCTTCGTCATGGGTTAATTAATTCATTTTGACATTCTTATGCTTTTAAAATGGTAATGGGGATTGGCTGATAACATTTCTTTAAAGAAAGGTAGAGGTAAGCATTTGCTAATTAGACCAATGCAAAATGTTAATCCAATCTACATATTTTATATTGTGTTTAAGATAATATAATTTAATCCCTAAACATGTTTCAATCTAATTCAATTCAAATCGTTTAATATATATTCAATTGAATTAGTTTTGTATATTAAATTTTGGGTATTTATTTAAAAATATAGCTCAAAATTGGATTGGATTAGATTTAAGCCTAAATCTATATTAAAAGATACAAAATAATACTAGAGAATTAATAAAAACATCTACTATTCACTTTAAATATTCAAAAATATTCATCTTAAAAAATTTCAATAAAAAATGATTTTATTCATTGTTTGTAGATCAAAATACTCTTATTAAAAAATTTATTTTTTAAATTACTCTTTTCTTCACTCTCCCTTTTACCCAACCCTAATTTTTTAACAAAAACTCTCAAACCACTAAATCAATCATTTCTCTCAATCTCACTTATGACAATATCTTCGACGATATCCATTTTTAAGATATTTATTAAATTTAATTTATTACATTAATTTTATATATTACATTGTTGTATGAATAATTTTTTGTTGGGTTGATTATGAATGTTTATTATGAATTTTTTGGGGAGACAAGGGAGGAAGAGAGTTGTTGTAAAACCATAAAAAGCATAAAGAAAATGGAAGGAAGAGAGAGAGTGTCAATGGCATTCTCAATGGTACACAGGAGCGACTAGGGAGAGTGCCACGTGGCATTCTTAATTAATTTTTTTTTTATTTTTTAATATAATATTAATATTTAATAAAAATTAAAAACAATTAAATATCAAATAATATTAAATATTAGATTTTTATTAATATTTATAAAATTATAATATTTGTAATAATTTAATATAATATTATATAATAGAATTTTATTAAATATTTACAATAATTTAATATAATATTAAATTATTATATTATATTAGAATATAATTAATATTAAAATTTTATTAATAAAATATTAAATATTGGAATTTCAGTTGATAAATTAATGTAATAGTTAATGAAATATTTGATTAATTAATAATATAAATAAATAAACATTAGGCAAACGTCTATTAATTTTTTGATTTAATATAATTAATTTTGTAAGGAATAAATTAATAAATAAAATAAATTATATTGAAATATAAATATTTAGAAAGCAATGCCTTTTTAATGATTTCAAATTAATAACATAAATAATTATTTAATGAAATATTTATAATATTATTTTATTAACAAATTTAAGTATATTTTATTTAAAAATTTAATATGATATGTAATGAATTATTTAATCAATTAGTAATATTGAAATTTTTTATTTCAAAATTATATTTTAAAAAATAAATTTATTGGACAATAATATAAATATTTAATAACCTTATTATTAAAT
>JAVXUL010000019.1:5982819-5998230 GCA_035590515.1 Trichilia minutiflora
CGTTTCTGTAACCCTGTTTTAGGATAATTGAGAGTTTGGATCCCGTGATAAATCTCGAGACAAATAAATCTCGAAATATTGACTGGAGGATTGAAGTTTTCGGATTTAAAAAAAAAAAAATTTAATATATTAAAAAGTGTAAGCATGGGTCCAATATTTTTGAATTTTCAATCTATTTGGTTGGGTTCGGATGGTGATTATTTTGTTATGGATGGGCATGCCACGTTAACCGTGCCCTAGAATCGTAAGTTGATTGATGGCTGACGGGCTGCCATATCCTAACAAACTTTATATTAATTTTAAAAAAATTATATTAAATGTGGTCCGTAACTAATTTGGATTGATTTCGTTAAATTTTGGGTCACATTTCAAATCAAATCAAATTGATCAACGAGAATCATTATCGAAACGATATATATCTTTGCGTTATTGATGTTGCCCTCAACCAAAAGGCTCTATAATGGACACCAAAATTTGCTTGAATTAAGATAAATTGTGTACCTATTATTATTTCTATACGTACAATACTATAAAAATACACTCAATAAAACAAAACTTCAAGATGTACTAAATTTCATGTACCAAATATATAGTTGATATTAGGATGTGATAGTTTATAAGTTCTAATTGTGGTAAAACGAGAATTTTAAGTATCAAATATTAATATATAAATTATTCAAAATTAGTATTTATCTTTATCTTTTATTTAATTTTGAAGCTTAACATATTATATTAGTACAAGGTACAATGAACCGCGACAACTCCTTCATCCTTACACATCACATTCAAAACAGTTTCTTTATCATCATCCATTGCATCAGTAGTCCTAAGTTGACGTCATCTTATGCTAATTAATGATACCTTAATTTTCTTATGCATTATTGCTGCTGCTGCTGCTGTTTTCTTTTGTTTTTTTTACGATAAATTTTAATTTATCAAATAATTGAATTAATCTATCATCATTTTTTTTTTTTTTAAATTATATAAAATTTATGATCTAATTTTTTTATATTTTAATAAAATAATATTTTTAATATTTAAATTTAAAATATCTTAAGAATTTAAATTTTTATCACCAGAGATTATTACTGTTTTTTTGGCTCACTTATTTCTCACGATGAGTTTAGATTTTTTAGAATATGAACATGGGCACTCACTGTTTTTCAACGGTATGACTTTAATAGTTTTACTTAATAATCTTCTCCCTCATTTAATATTGAATTTTCAACGAAAACTCTGATAATGACTACTTAACATCCAATTATTAATTTATGGATTAAGAGCTGGAACCTGATTAAGCAAGTTCACATCTTTAATAGTATAAATTTTAGTCACATATATTAGGAATAAGAAGTTAAACCAAGATGATTGAATGACATGATCCTTTTGAATTGTCTACTAATCTAATTAACATTAGGTTTACTAATTGAAGTTTGAACTAATTTTATTTTTAATAGCCACTCCTCAAACACATTCACATTCTTGGTTAGTTAAGGATTATAGACAACATTGAAAACTAGTAACCAATTTCGTTTGTTCAACAACCCAGCCTTATATTTCTGAATTTTTTTCTGGTGAATCCTTTGATATCTATTAGCAGCAAAATTATTGCAGTTATCTTCCACCAACCAGCTCCTCAACCAAAATTTTCCCTTTCAGCAGAAGTTAGAAGTTAGCTCGCAGTCAAGAATTTGTTATGGGTTGTTTGGTTTTGGGTGGGACCAAATCGATATCAGATCATTCAGATGAGACAATGATCCTATGACATGTTGTGGTTTTAGGATTTAACCAACAGGATACATGACACCATTTGTATCCATGTTTGATGGGTATTTGAATGTTGCGTAGACGAGTTAAAAGAGTCTCTTGGTGGATGAGGAATCAGAGAAAGATAAAAAAGAGGAAGCATAAAATCAACTTTACGTCGACGTCGGAAAGATTAGAAAGGAAAGAATTTTGGGATGAATGACAACAAATGTATTGATCCAATATGTGGAAAGAAAGGAGTATACTACTGTTTTTGCAGAGGCTAGTATTTGTACTGTATCCAACTAAAAAAGTATTGAGGACCATTAATTTTGTATTTGTACGGTATTTTCAAAATAACTTGAAATGCATTGAAGAACATTAATCTGGATATGAATAACGTCAAAATTATTGATAATGGGTTCCACTCAATAAAAAGAAAACAGTACACTATTATGGCCTTTTGTATAGAAGCTTATTTGGGCTGTATTTTGAAAATACAATGAAAAATAGTATTGAATACATTAATTTTTAATAAAATTTTGTTAAAATTTTTATCATATAATAATTGTAGCTTAAAAACTATTAAACCATAATATTAAATAGAGTTTAAATCAATTTGTCTATTAACACTTCCAGCATTTTATTAAAAATATATTAAAAACATTTTACAATTACTTAGCATTCATATATACCAAATATTATGAACATTTTCATCACTAAAATTTGCACACATCATTTAAAGTGAAACAAACCAATTAGCCAATGCTAGTTTAGTTATCAATTAAATGGTGTGTTCAATTAAAACAGACATATGCAAATCCTTTCTTATTTTGGTAGGAAGTTTAGTAAGTAATTTTTTTTTCTGATCATTTATTTTAATTATATATAATCATGGACACAGATAATTGATGAATCATTCTTGTTCCAAAAGCAGCAGCTAAATCAGGGGCCAAAAACATGTGGATAAGATGTGTGTTGACTAAAGGAAATAGCAATCAGATTCCTATCTTTGAGAAGGATATGGAAGAAACCGAATGATTGCATTGCACTGTATTAAACTTTAGACAATGAATAGATAATATGATAACACAACACATGACTGAAACTTACTAAAGGGACTAGTCAAATACTGAGTAAAACGTTTTACATTATTTTCAGGTTTCATTTTAATTCTCAGACAACTTGTTGCCGTCTTCTTCTTATTTTATATCCAGTCAAGTCAGTCAACAATTGTTGTCTGGACATCCTTAAGCAAGTAATTAAGATTGGATTGTTATCAATTAAATAATTGCATTGTAGGATTTGATGAAATGAGTTCGTTTCTTTTCAGAATCGTAGGGCCAGTTTGTTAGACCGATGAACGTGATGCAGCCTTTCATTGCTGCGAATCAACGTTGCTTGCACGAAAGTAATTTCAATGGATTGAAGGATAAGAAGAAAAGAAGAAAATACACATCATTCCAACTCATAAAATGGGAAACATATATATCCTTACCTTATCTATCCCGCAGTCCTATGTTCTTGTATGGTGATTGTGTTTGGGATAGCAAACCACAAAAATTTGAGGATAAAATCACATAAATATTAAATAGTAACAAATAAATTAAGTGTCCTTTATCAATATAGACTATTATGTTATATTATTACATATATAATATAAATTAAGATACTATGATGGTATTAGTTGTGTACTAAGGAGTTCGATATGTTTAATAAAATCTGTTTTCATGGAATCTAACGACCCTAGTGACGACACTACTACACTATTCTTGCGAATGCCAATTTTATGAGGCTATTCATTATCTGGTCCAGGTAACCAAGTCTGAGTTCATTAGGATTCATCTCAAGTTTTAACCATGGCATAAATAGAGAAATTGACTCATTTTTACTCTAACGTTTAAGGTTTTCTTGAAGGGTATCCTAATTCTTTACATGAATCCAAATGTAAAAAGATTATATGAATTTCATTAGGGAATTATGGGATAAAAACAATTACATTTGATTAATATAATTATTAAAATTAAACATTCAATAACTAATTTGAACGAATATCTAGCTTCACATTATTAATGACTCTATTGACTTCATAAACTTACAATTAATTCCATACGTGATACTTCAATTATAACAAGGTATCTATTTTTGTTAAAGCTTTTTATAGTATAAATATTTTATAACACATAATTTTGGGTATATTCAATGTACAATACTAAAGTTTCATGGTAGGATATGTTAAACAGTTATTTAACATTGATTTTGTATTTCAATTCTAAGTTATATACTTTGAAGAGTCAAAAATAAAAAATTTGAATTTTATCCATTCTACTTTCACGAATTTGGATTTTATCTATTCTACTCTCACATTTTTTTAAGATGATTTTCGAACAAATTGAATTTAACTAGATATCACGTATCGGGGTAATAGAGTTGGGAAGTTTCCTCTTTTGTTTTTCTTTGGGTGGTTGCAACTAGCTTAGTATAAAAGGTGATTATGAATTTTCTGGAATTGGCTGGCTTGTGGAGGTAATATGATTTTTAGGTAATGTTAGTAGAATGATGTCTCATGTGGATCAGTTTTTAGTCTTATTGTTGTAGAAGGCGTTTTGTTCCTAGGCAAGAACGTGTTCTCTTTTAGAAGATGAATCAATAACCCTTATTTGATTTTATGGGGCAATTACTGTGAGTGTTAAGTTGCTTCTTAATTGGTCTATATCGTTAACATAGACAGATGGGTTTCAAATCTGGAATAACATTGGCATTGCCTTAACTATGATATCTGGTCACTTGTGCTTTATCATTTTGGACTTTTCATAGGTTGATGATTTTCTCATATTACCTTTTTTCTTCAAGGATTAGTTTACATTATGCTGCTTAATCCGATAGTGGCATGCTAAACGCCTGTAAAGTGAATTCAAAATCAAAAACTCTGCCAAGACTTACTAAACATCCCCCTCTCCTTGTAGAATGCACTTTCATCCAAGCCCTATGAAGTATTTTATAATTATTATTATGTTCTTGTACTTACCACAAATCCAATCCACCTAACCTGTAACGTGAATGGGCTGTTTCTCAGCATTGGTTTGAACTAGCAGTATCTTTTTATCAGCTTTCGGTTACTGATTTTTTTCCAGCTAGAGTTCAAATAATATCCGATAAAAATTTCTTGTAGTATGAAACTTGACTTTAAGTTGCTTGGACTTGATGAAATAGAAAGGATCTTCATACTCTGCATGGGAATTTTATAGATGAACAAAAACAATATGGCTGTTGGGCTAAACGTCTCTAAATTGATAACTAGCAAGAGACTGAAGGATATCCATATTTGATGTTTATATTAAAGCTATGTGGAGATACTTCCTAATTTGTGCGGTCAAATTAAGATGTTAGTCTTGAGGCCTGATTATAATTGTCAGAAACTCTGATTTGAAATTAGTGTTCCAAGTGTGTGAGCTAAATTTATCTGAGTGGAGGACTACATGACTTTAAAGAATTCTGTGATGCCACGCTTGAAATCTATGTCAAGCATAACTGAGTGAAATTTCCAGTAACTTTGAACTTATTGACATCTGAGTTATCAGTCATATATTAATAATTTCCCCCCCCCCCCCCCCTGTAATTAGAATCAATCTCTGAGGTCAAAGCTTTTTCGTTGTTAGCGGGAAGTTGCTGACTTATGACTCTCTCTTTCAGGTTATAAGTTTGAGAAGGCAAGGAAGAAAAACTCGAGTGTAGAAGATAGCAAAGCTGCCAAGCCAGTTGCAGAGGACAGCAAAGCTGCTGCTGAAGTTCCTTCTAGTCTCTCCAAGGATTCCCCTATTTCTGAAGAGTTATTGGCCCCATCCACTGTCATTGAGCCTGTGAAAGCTTGGGAACCACCCATCTCTGAAGATCTGAAGCATGAGCTTTTCGAGATCCTCCCAAAGATTGTGAGGAGAAGAAACGAATCAGTGAAGATGAAGCCATTTTTAAGCAGTTTATCTGATTCCGCACAAATTTAATTGGATTAATCCCTGTACTTGACAATTCTTATTATTATAAAGTCACGTTACAAAGAATTGAGTCCAACTTCTCCGCATCTGTTTGTTGTAAGAATTTGTGTATAGCATTGCTTCTGATTTGATTGCATTTTTCTGCAGATGGCTTTATCTAAACATTTGAATGTCAAAACACCTCAATCCAAGAAGTAGGACATTATTACGTTTTTAACACTGAATCGATCCGTTGTTATTTATTTGTGTCTAATTGTTTTTATTTCTCTCCCTTTTTTACCTTTTTAATGTGTGATATGTAGAACCTTGGAACGTTTTGTAGTAGAAGACTAGGACAAAATTCACGACTCTTCAAAATCATCAATTGTCGTAGTCAGACAAAACGAGAGATTTTGGGTTACGAACATTTGAGGTGGGTAATAATTCATAAATAAATTTGAATGGTATGGGACCCCTTTCCTTCAAGTATGGCCACACATTCATATGCTGTTCCATCCAAGCCCATCTGTGAAATTCTACCGCTACTCTTATTTCCATGAAATCCTATTCGAAGTATCAAATACAAGTCAATACTACTGCTTATGATCTCTGGCTTGATTTCTTTTCTTAACTTCTCTGTACTTTGGTGCTCTTAGAATTTCTGTCTCCAATGCCAGGAACAATCCTAGTATCAGGTAGTAAGAGCTATACATTTAACGGTAATTCAAAATTAGACAGTTATTTTCATACCCACTTATTTTATTTTCCAAAATTTAATCAATCACTTCAGTTCTCGAGTTCAAGGGTCTTCAATCATCATCGTTAACGACTCCAAAAATGTCCATAAAGGGTAGTGCAACTCTTTTTTCTTTCTTTCTGTTTTTGGTAATATGGCCATTCATTGACCAAAATACTTCACTGGGATTTGTGTTTACTGTTTACTGTTTGATCATGCAGTTTCCATGGGTAAAAGAGAGTATCGAACTTGGGACAAGGAAGATTTCTTCTTGTAATGATTCTACATGTTGTCTTATTACTTACTTCTCAAGTCTCGTTTCTGTGTTTAATAAGGGCAAGGGTAACTTGCAAATATTGTTTCTGAATTCCAATTGTGTAAAATTTGCTACAGCCCATTAACAAGCCTTCGTGACCAATTGATGATAACTGTTCATGATGTTGGAGGAAATGAGATATCTCGTACAGGTTTTCATATGTCTTCCCTTTTGCATTTGATTTCATTCTATCAATGAGGCTGGGTGATGCTGATGATCAAGTTTTGTAGCAGGTGTTGATACCAAATTGGTGGTTCAGAAAGGTCTCTGGGACGACCTGTTTCTTCTGGAAGGTGTTGGGTATGTGCATTTGAAGTTGCAGTTTATTCTTAGTGAAGAAGAGCGATGTCGAATCCGTGAGATGGTACCACAATTTTTATATTCTAGTCCCCTTTATTATCATGATTTGAATCCATTGAATGACCCATTCTGAAAGTTTTAATTGTATAGAAGTCACCTTTAGAAATTGCAAGTATTTTATGAACCAACCTATCAGAATTAAACTTATGGTCCTAACTGGACATTAGAACAATTAGCTCTTCATTTCCTGTTTGCTTAAATTTCTGGGTTACTAAATTGTTTATCGAAGATTCTATCAAAGAAGTTAGCAGTACCATCCTTCTAAATTTCCTTTCTGGCGAAGAATTCTAGTCTCTAGTGGCCAAAATTAACAGTTTAAAAACCATGAATTCGGAATATGGTAAAGTAGCTCCTGGATGGGGAACTACTTCTTTGATGGGTGTCACAATGGCTTTATTTGCGATACTGTTAAAGCACCTTTCCAATTTCTTCTTCTGTGTTAAATTTTAGGATTTACAGTTTATCTTCTTCTTCTTGTCATGTGGTGGTTGGTTATGCTTGAAAGTCATTTGCAGAGGGAATCAGCGCTAAGAAAGAAACATGGTGAACTTTCTAGTGACGATCTTAAAAGTCCAGAGAATGCTACTACTATTGGTAGTAGTGCTGAATCGCCATTGTGGCTTAACCAAGAGGTCTCAGGTTTGATCTTACATAACTAAAAAAATTGATTAACAAAAGTTGTTTGAGCATGAAATAGTAATATCATTGGTCTTATATTTACCTTGTCTAGAACACACTTTTTTATTTTCGGACTTTTTTTTTTTGGTTAAGATTCACTAAAGAGTCTTCTTCAAAGTGAAGTAATAGCCACATCAGCAGGTTTTGTATTGACTCCAGCAGATGTCATTAGTAATGCAAGAGTTGAAACTGAGGAAAGAGAGGAAACATTTCCAGTTCGGGAGGAAAGAAACCCAGTTAAGGATTACTTTAGCATATTTGTGAAGATTTTTCTTTTTCACCAAGAAGATGAAAGTAAACCTACCTTTAAGATTCTAATGGTATCTGCGCCTGTTTTAGGATGATACAGATAGAGACTTGGATTCATCAAAAACTGTGTCTCACACATCTGCTAATGATATCCCTATGCGAGCCACTGGTTTCAAAGATACTTCATCTTTGGCAGAAAGCTCAAAACTGGGAGTTGATGTGAAGAAAAATTTAATTGCTCAAAAACCAGAAGAATCTGGGATCAATAATCCAGAGAAGCAGAACCCAGTAGGGAAAACTCCAGGCAATATAAGGAACATGATCAGTGCATTTGAAAGTAATCTATCTCAGGTATATGCAACTTTTGCTGAAGAGATTCTTCACATGTTATTACAAGTCAATACTTTGTTTTTGAAAATTATGATCCTTGGTGCTTTACTTAAATCAGGATATGAGACCATGCACGAAATCACCACCAGGTAAATGTCCATCAAGCAAGGTTCCTGCTCTGAAAAGTTGTTCAGATGAACTTGCAACACAGAAGATTAAACCAATGCAGTCAATGCCAGGGAGGATAAAAAATCCATTTCTTACTGGGGAGTTGCAGCAAGCAACATACACCCAAAGAGGAAATCAAACTGGTTTTGTTAGAAATTTCAAGGGGGCTATAACATCTCAGGGTCTTGGAGAGTTTGGGTTAAGTGCAGATGTTAAAGCTGAAGGAGTAACTGTAGAAAGGAAGAATAAACTTATGTACAAAGAAGTTGAGGTCAAGAAAGAGAAAAATTCTTCTGAAAATTTTATGAGAGAATATAGTTGTCAATCAGCTACAGTTTCTGGAAGAATACTTGGTGAACATTTTGGTAGACAACAGCCTGGTAAATTGCTTGTGAACAAGCAACACTCTGGTGGAAAAGTGTCTATAAAAGAGAGTGCAAAAGGAATGCATTCAGAATATTCTGATGGGATGGACAATAGAGGAACCACAAATAATAAATTGAGATCCAAAGAGAACTGGAAAGATAAAAATTACTTCTTCGCATGTTCTGGTACCTGGATATTTCCAGTTGAATCAAGACACCTGTGTATAACAACCGGTGGCACAGAAATTATGGATCTAATAAGAGTTTGTCATGCTAAAACAGAAGTTCGTTTAGGAGAAAGAGGTTCTGCTCCAGAAAATGTGGAAAAGGTATCTAAGTTTCCAATGTATACTTTAGTTTCTTAATTTATATTTCGACAGGTCGCTTTCCGGTGTTATCATTTTGAGTATAACCGCTGTTGAAAAGTCTCGATTCTACAGGTGAATATAGGTGGTAATTAGAAAAGGAAAGGGAGAGAAAACAACCTCTATTATTATGTCATTGGACAGGATTATACATTTGCACATGAGTTATAAAGCTGGGTTATAAATACTAATTTTTTGGAGAATGGTAAAGACCTCATGAAAAGAAAGGGCAGTTTGTACTCACTAACAACATTTAATGGTAAACACGTTTTGCTACTTGCCATTACGACAGCCTCGTAGGAACTACTGGCATGAAACAAACTCATGAAGTGACTTAAGCGAAAAGATATTATGCACCTCATAAACTTTGAATTGGTTGTTGCATCATGACATCACTCTAGGTTCAACTCTAGGTTCAATATGTATATCCTACAACAAGATTCTGCATTCAAAATAATATTATCTGTGATCAAAAGTAGGTTTACCAATGCAGTCAGTACCATTAAAAGTAGGAATTCACATCTGCAAGGTAAGTGACTATTGTCATTTTCCCTCAAAATAGATTCAGAAATTTATTAGTTTAATCTCCTAAGGTTGATGCCACTGTGTAAGCTGCACTGGAATATTGTTGTGGGTCCTGTACTTGGCAGAAAAGGAAATTCTTGTGTTAGATTTTCTATCTGGTACTTCATTTTTTTTGAGGAAATTCTATCTGATACTTGATTTACTGTATTTGCTAAATCATTTTCAGAGTTGTGTGCATCATGGTGATATCCAGCCAAATGAAGTTGACAAGACTAATCAAAAACCAAGGAAATCCAAGCTTGATAACTCAGCAGATAGTGAAAAACCTAGAGGACTGATTGGACAGGTTTAGCCTTACTTTCTTCTAGATCCTGTGATTATTAACATTCTGTTTTACCTTGTGTGATTTCACCATATAGCAATGCTCAAAGCACAGTTACATTTTGCAGGAAATATTGCCATTTAACTAATAATCTTTAGTTTCCCTCCCTTAGGTCATGAGAGTTGCAATCATGATAGGGTTTGCAACACTTGTTGTCTTTACTAGACAGAAAAATAGCAGGTATGGAAGCTTCTTCCATTTGAATTTTATTCAATTCTTCCAAATATAGAGTTTTGAAACACCCCACCATCTATGTAAAAAGAGAAGTAAATATTGACTTTATAATGTGCTTTCCTAAATTCAAAAAATAGGCATATTACCTCTATCCTTGTGACTATATTATGAATCTTCTCATGAATATCAAAGAGAAGTTTTAATTATTGTTCCTTGGTAATTCTAGGATTCTCTTCTGTAATACTCACTTCCTAGTTTTCTTTTCCAAATCTTTCTGGATAATCCTTCGCTCATCCCAGTTTCATGAATCCAACTATGCCTAATAACTTCAATCATCTGAAAAAGAACTTTTCCAACTAACCTGTGTTTTAAACTACTTATAACAAGTAAACCTGACTAGAAACTGACCGGAATGAAGATGAGGGGTATGAACTCTGATCGAAAAGAAGTAAAAGAATGAGGATTTAGAGGTTTATTGCTAGCTTCTATACTTTTACACTTCCAATACGAATTGCCTGTTTATGTCTTGCAGATGAAATAAACTATTGATCTGATCCACTCTCATCACCCAAGGGCTGGCAACAACTTAAATTCACCAATTGCTTTGACATTTTTTAAATTCTCTTAAGATGAATATAATAACACATACGGATGAGCACCCTTCTGATCTTTAATGTAAATTCCCTTTGTTTCCATGTTCATTGCTCCGTTTGATGTGTTGAAACATTCAGAAATATTTGTTTTGATATGTGCAATCAATGCAACAACTACGTGGTGATGAAAATTATAATGTACTGACTTAATGGCTAATTTTGACTCTTCTAGAAAGAACATCAATGAAACTTGAGAAAATGAGCAGACTATATGAATGCATGCTTTTGTAATATTGACAAGGGAGAACGAGACTTACCGCCGCTATTATTTGTTTATATACACTTCGGACTCGTTTGCTGCAATATAATATTCCACTGAATAAAGCGGAGGGCCTATGTTAGAAGCGTAAATGAAATATAACAGGTTGACGTTAAGCGGTGGGTTTACAGCGGATTAACGCTACAGCATGTCCCCCGCTGAATACGTAATAACAAACTTTAAGTAGTAATTTCCTGAACTCGCTTAGTGAATAAATCAATTGATATATTTTTATATATAAATATATAGAACAGAATATTCTACATCAATCCCTATCGATATGCAATATTCATCAAATGTTTTGAGGATAAATTCATCAACATTATTCAGATGTATAATTCTGATTAGATGATCAAATAATTATACTATTAACCTAATGATTTGTGTAAATAATTTAATAAATATAATATTACTTGTGAATAAAGAAGTAAAAATTAAATTTTACATAAATTAAAAATATATGCGTGTCATATTCTTATTAATTATTCTTTTAAAAAATATTGAATTTGTTTAAAATATAATTTTAAATTTTCAAAAACATAAAAAATGTTCAAAATAATAAAATAAAACACTAAACAAAGCTCTATATCCGTATTTGCTGAATAATAAAAACATTAAATATATTTTGAATATTAATTTTAAAACATTTTAATGCCTGTTGTCATATAATAAGATTGAATACCATTCCTTGTGTGTGTGAATCTCTCTCTCTCTGTTTATTTATATATAGAGAGAAATATATAAATTACATTTGCATATATTTATTGTAAAGATTTAAAATTAAGGATTAATAAGATAATATCATAGAATTGTATTATTTGTCATAATATGCGAAAAGCTTTCAATTTTTTCATCTGATTTGTATTATACACTTACAACTATAATTAAAAATTACACAGTAATAAATCAAAAGTTCAATGATGTAAAAATATTTATATTATATATTAAATAAATTATAATATGACATATAGGTAATGAACAAATATGTGATCATCAAATAGATCAAATAGATGCAAGACTTAAAACTAATTTTATAATAGAATGATTTAATCATTAGTTGTAACTTGTAAGCAAGTGATAAATATTCTTGTTAGATAATAAATTTTTTTTTAACATTAAAACTCAAACTTTTTAGGTTTTTTATATTTATAATATAAAATTTATCACGTTCTTGATCATAGATTTTACACGTAACAATTATTACTTGATCATAGATTTTACACGTAACAATTATTACAGATATTTAGTATGAATTCGTTATATCTAGAACACATATCCAAAACCTTTAAGGTTAATATAATATCTATTTTCATATAAACATTTAAAACACTATCAATATAATTAACCAAATCTACCAAACTTCTTTATTTACAATTAAATAACAAATACTTCTATATATTGTAAATCCGTTTTTAAAATGAAAAAATATACCTCATCATCTTATAAATAAAATATACATATGCATATATTATTTCCAATCGTCTTTTCAAGATATATCAAATCCCAAAATAAAATATGTACATCTTTTATATAAATATAAAAAAAATATAATATAATATTTCTTTTACAAATCTCATAAAATAAACACAAGAGTTTGACAAAAGTTGTTACAAGAAAGGTATATATAACTCGTAAATTCTTTCGGCAGACTCTAGAATAAAAAATGTGTGAGTTGAGTTTAAGGATTATACTTGAATATACTATCTTGACGCTATCATCACCTTCTTAACGCCTTGACAAATCTCAAGTTACCTGTGAATGGAAAAAAAAAAAAAAGTGAGTATACTAATATACACTCATTGGACGGATATAATTTATAAAACAAATAGGAAACTAGAATAAAAGAAAAAGGTTTTTAGTAAAATACTTTAGGAAAATAATATCAAAAAACATTTCTTTTATTTTAAAACTATGATTTGTTTCATATCTCAAAATCATTGGGCTTGACCATCCTTTCTTGATGATCACTCTGATTAGGAGCAATTTCAAATTGTCAGCAATTATCCTCATATTAAAAACTGTCATACAATACATATATTTTAAAATATTCTCAATGAATTTATAATAACAAAGTAAATAGTTTTCTATTAAATAAATTGAGTCAATCACTGACATTGATCTTGAGTAATCTATGAATTCACATATAACTATCTTCAATATGCTCACTTAGTGGGTTACTCCATCATAAAGGAGAACTTTATCTCTCTTATACCAACCCCATTGGTAAATACACTCACTTAAATGGCCACTGCCTCAGTCTATCTAAGGCTACTTAACTCTATAACTATAGTTTTGACCCTCATGACCATGGTCTCCTCGGTCTCAATATTCATATATCAAATCAAATCATGTACAAATTAATACATATATATATAATTATCATCAAATATAAATATAATATAATATTTCATGCATAAAACAAATCATAGAATTATCATTTGGCCTCAAAGGTCTCAATCGTCATATAAAATCAATCATAGGCCATTTATTTATAAAACATAAATATATATATATATATATATATATATCGTATGAGTTTAGAATATATCAAAACAGTTCAAAAACCATTCATAAAAACTTGAAATCAACAAATAAAGTTTTCACTCACTACATAGGGAGGGTAAATACTCTCTAATAAGTCCTCACTCTTTGACTCCTCTCAAACGTCTCTCGTACGAGTGCATCGTCTAAAACACACGTATACATATATATTTATTATTCTCATATTTAATATAATAAATGAAATTTACATATGAAATGATCATATTCGTATATTACTTTTCTTAGTTGACACTGAACCTATTAAGGCTTTATATTCAGCTAAACTATTTTTTAAGCAAATCAAGCTCTTAATCCATATATATCCAAATCAATTTCTAATTCATTATTCTATTTATCTATAGTAAACCCTAGTTATAAAGACATATCAAATCTTAAGATTTGAACTTAAATCGAAGTTTAGAAGTTTACCTAAAACTTAAATGTAACTTAGAAACGTAAGCTTCTTATTGGTTGTGTAAAACCAGAATAGTTGCAACTCTAGCTGACCTCCCAAGCTTAAATCTTGTTCAATCCCATAAATATAAGTTGAATCTAAGTTAGAAATATTATTGGACTTTGATTTGAGTAGAAAAATGAAGATTAATCGGTAAAATTTATGAAAAATAAAGGTAGTTTGGTTAGATTATAAAGAAAGAAAATAGAGAGACAAAAAAGTTTGAAAGAGAAGAAAATGATGAAAATAAAGGATTTGTGCATTAAATCCCCTTTTTATATTACTCTGAGTAATTACCAATTTGTTTTTGACATATTGAAGGGAGAGAATTCTAAAAATGGATAAAATGAGTTTTTCATAGGATAAATAATTTGTTTTCCCTCGCTAGAATGTTGTCAGAGTATGCAAATCTATAGAATGTATCGATATTTTCACTTGAAAGTATTGATACATTTTATTTTAGGGTTTAAGGTATCAATTCTTTTGTTTTAATATATCGGTTTACTCAACCCTAACTCACAAGTATCAATACTAATTCTCAAAAGTATTATATTTCTTTTTGTTAAACTTCATCTTCACATCTCTTATAGTATCACGCATTGCGTAAAAAGATATCGATACTCAATTTCTAAGTATCGATATTTTCTTCAATCACAGACATGTATTGATATATTTTTGCTCTCACTATTGATACTTTAGCCTTATGCACCCTACTTTGAAAAATATTAATCGAGTCCACTTGTAAATAAAACTAACTTTTAATATCGTTCAAAATCTTGTATTTATTGTAACGACTCGTATCTCATCCCGAGGGTATAATTGTTATTTTTTACTTCTTCCGTCCATACATCTGCATTCATTTTATATTTTATGGGGTTGTGGGTGTGATCCTAGGCTCGTGTGGGGCCTATTTAAGTGAGGATTCGAATTTTGGCGGGTTCGATCGACTGAACGGGGGAATTCATTTGACCGAATCAGTCGATCGATCGAAGGAGCCATTCGTTCGATCGAATCGTGGATTCGTTCGATCGAATGTGAGGTTTGTTCGATCGGTAATTTGCGAGCTCTCTGAATACTATTCACACCAAGAGATTCGGTCGACCGAAATACGATTTGTTCGATCGAAGGGATGGTTTGAT
>JAVXUL010000019.1:5998330-6012546 GCA_035590515.1 Trichilia minutiflora
TTCGAAACATCAAAATCCTTACAGAACTCGAGCGCACATCACTGAAAAGACGAAAATACCCTTGTTCGAAAACACGGATCGTTACACTGGAGATCTGTGACGTTATCATAAGTGGGACCCACGGGTCAGGTTGTGATATTTACAATTTCAAATTTCAATTTTAATCAAATTAGATATCTAAAATAATTATTAAACCTCAATGGTATGTCTACAATCTATCAATTATGCACATGTATGCATAAAAATATTATACAAAATGACTGTATTATCTTTAAATTTTAGGCACGGGACTCACAATTCTACTCCCTTAAAATAATTTAAGCCTCAGGTTCCCATGACATCTCTTCTACCATAACACTCTACCACAAAACTTTTATCATCGAGATGCTTTACTCCACATAACTCACTCTTACTGATATAGTATTGTAACTTATTGCACCTCATAATTCAAGTCTTCTCACAACTTAATTGGTGGAGTTCTTTTAATGTGTTCTGGATCGGGAACATATTTCTTAAGCATTAAAACATGAAATATATTATGGATTTTATCCATTTCAAAAGGCAATTCTAATCAATATGTCATTGGTCTAATTATTTCTATGATTCTAAAAGGACTAATATATTGAGAATAAAGTTTTCCTTATTTCCTGAATTGGATTATTCTCTTCCATGGTGATACTTTCAAGAATATCATATCTCCAATTCAAATTCAAATTCTCGTTGTCGCCTCTTTGAGTATGATTTATGTCGATCTTAGGCTACCTTTAATCTATCTCGAATGATCTTGATATTCTCTATAGTTGCTTCTATCAACTCTTGTCTACTTCATCTCAATATAAATGCATTTTATAGTTTCTCTCATATAAAATCTTATATGAAGTTATATCTACGGTGACTTGATAATTATTGTTGTAAGCAAATTTGACTAATGATAGATGCATGTCCCAACTTTCTTGAAAATTCATTACACAAGCCCTAAACATATCTTCTAATATTTGGACAGCTCTTTTGGACTGACCATCAGTCTGAAGATAGAATGTTGAGCTTAAATATAATGTCGTACTCATGACTCTTAGCAGATTAGGTCAAAATCGAAATGTAAATCGAGAATCTCGATTTGATACTATTCTGACAAATACTCCGGGCAATTTTATAATTTCTACCACATACAACTTAGCTAATTTCTCTATTGAATAATTGATTATAATTTATAGAAAATATACTGAACTTGGTTAATCAATCAACAACTACCCAAATAACATCAGGTCCAGCTTGTGTTCGAGGTAGAACAACTACAAAATCAGTCGTTATGTATTCTCACTTTCACTTTGGTATTTGTAATGGTTGCAATGTTCCAGTTGGCTTCTAATGTTCTATCTTAACCAGTCAATATATCATATATCTGATCACATATTCTACAATTTTTATTTATATCTGACCACCAATAATTCTTTTTAATGTTTTGATATATTTTTGTACTATCAAGATATATGACAAAAGCTAAACAATGGGCTTCTTTTAAAATTGTCCTCTTTAACTCATTATCTTTAAATACACATATTCTACCTTTTAATATCACTGACTCTATCTCTATCTTGAGTAATGTAATAATCTACTGAGTTACCATTCATAAAAATTTAAATTATAAAATAAAAATAAATTCATAAATTTGTATTAATATAAAATAAAAATATTTTCAATTTAATTTTTAAAAATTAAATTATAAATTTTTTAGTATAAAATAAATATTATTTTATAATTTTATATTTATATTTAATATATTTTAAAAAAAATTTACCAATATAAAATTATAAATTAAATTTTTTATAATATAAAGTATTATAGTTGCTTCATAATTTAAATAGAAAATTTTAATTATTTTTATTTAATTTTTAAAAAATAAAATATTTTTTATCAATTAAATTATGAAATAAAAATATTTTTATAAATTTTTATGAATATAAAATAAAAATATTTTAAATTTAATTTTTAAAAATTAGTTTTTAAATTTTGTATATAAAATATTATAAATTAAAATATTAAAATTAGAAATTAAATTTAAATTTAAAGTATTTTTTAAAAATTTTGATTAAAAATTTTATATGATAAAAATTAAATATTTATATAATAAAAATATATACTTTTATTTTATCTTTAATAAAGAGAGAGAGTGCACAAATATTTTGATGAATAGTTAGTGATATTTAAAAAAATTATAGGAATTTTGTAAAAAATTTTCTTATAGGAATAAATCTAATTTCAGAAAACCACGCGTCCTATTTGTCATTCTCCCGTCAGAGGGAGTCCAGAAAAAGCAAAACCCTAGCTCTTCTTCAAAAACCCTCGCTGTATAATCAGCTCCTAAAAACCACCCGAAGTCATACCAACTGATAAAATGGTTCGCAGCATCAAGAACCCAAAGAAGGCCAAAAGAAAGGACAAGGTTCAATCCCCTATCCATTTTCATTCCCTTCATTATTCAATCTTTCACTTTGTTGTAATTTTATTGGTGATCTTTGTTTACTTTTTAACAGCACTCAAAAAAAGGGGACGGGTCATCTTCATCGTCTTCTTCAATACCAACTTTACCTGCAAAGGTTTGGCTACCAGGAGTTGACAAGTTAGAGGAGGGAGAGGAGCTTCAGTGTGACCCTACTGCTTACAATTCTCTTCACGCCTTTCACATTGGTTGGCCGTGTCTAAGGTTTTTTGATGTCTAATTCATGCTTTTATATTGTTTTGTTGCGTTGGATAGTGAATTGGGTTATGGATGTTTTTCCAAACAAACTGGAAAAGTTGGTAAATTTAAGTTGTTTTTTAGAATTGAGTTGTCTTTCAAAGCTTTGAATTGTATACTGTTATGTTGTTTATGCTTCTTTCAATTGTTGGAGAATGAAGAAAGTGAAATTAGAGTTTAGTTTTTAGAACTTATCTTTTCTAGGATTATAAAATATTAGAACTTACATTCAGCTGAGGCTAATGGAACTGTACTGTTTGGAAGAATTGAGCCTAGTTTGTCAATTTTTTTTGCTGGTCCTTGGAAATTAATCTACCACAGTTAGGGATGATTAATAAATTATATAATAGTTTGCTTTTAAGCAAAGCAAAGGATGGCTTTATTTTCTCTTTTCATTTCATTCATTTCTCTGAGAATGATGAGAGTGCGAGAACTTTATTTAGTTTAATCTTGAAATTTAATTATTTTTGACAGTTTTGATATAGTACGTGATACATTGGGTCTCGTGCGGAATGGGTTTCCACACACAAGTTATTTTGTAGCTGGGACTCAGGTAATCCTTTTCCTTATTAGTCTTATGTAAATACATTTAATGAATAGAGATATATTTTGTTAAATAATCATTCACTTGAGGGAATATATGGTTTTATTTTCATCTGAGGACTTCTTATGTTTCTCTAGACTGGCCTGAGGATCCAATTCTTTGGGCATGTGATATAGAATGCATTAGTATATAGGTTGTTTACGTCGGTGTAATTTGCTTTCTCTAAATTGTTTGCTGTCCTGTAGTTTTTGAGAGAGAAAAAACGCTAATGCGTGATTCTCTCGAGACACAGGGAAAAGATAAAATTGTTTTTGTCACATTGTACCTATTTTATCTTGATGCTTGTGTTGCTCTGCAGGCAGAGAAAGCTGCTTGGAACTCTATTGGAGTATTTAAAGTCTCTAACATTTCTGGGAAGAGGCGTGAATTAGTACCTAATAAACCTGCTACTGGTGATGATGAAATGGAAAGTGAAAGTAGTGATAGTGACGATAGTGAAGATGAGGGCGAAGGTGGTTCTGGGATGCCAATTTTGCATGTGATGTCTTGTTCTTCTAGCATCTTATAAATTTTCATGACTGATCCTGTCAATGATGCATATTTTATTCGTAGTCTGTATAGATTCATCAATTTATTTGTTCATCTCTACAGTTGCACAAGGTAGCTCATCAAGGAGGTGTCAATCGTATACGTGCCATGACACAAAGTCCCCATATATGTGCATCTTGGGCAGATACCGGTCATGTGCAGGTCAAATTTCCATCCTTAGAATCTGGATATGTTGATGTTTCACGTCATTTTTGTTAGGTTTTTATGGCTGACAGCTTAATCACTTATAAATTTTTATTTTTTATTTGGCTCTATTTATCCAGGTATGGGACTTCCGCACTCATCTGCATGCTTTAGCAGAATCAGAATCAGTAGTTGGCCCAGGGGCTCCTCCAGTTTTTAATGAGAGTCCATTAGTTAAGTTTGGTGGGCACAAAGATGAGGGCTATGCTATAGATTGGAATCCTGTCACTCCTGGAAGGCTTGTAACTGGTACTGTTAAATATTCTCTCTCATAAATTCATTTTATTCGTCTCTAAAAATGATACCTGTTAGTCACTTTACAAGCATAAAATTTGTTCTAATTCTTTGATTTTCCATTTCATTTCGTAAGGGGACTGCAAGAGTTTCATTCATTTGTGGGAGCCTGCATCTGATACTACATGGAATGTTGAAACTAAACCTTTCACTGGACATGCTGCAAGTGTGGAAGATCTACAAGTACACATTCTATCTGTGAAGCAATACCTAAATTTTTGCAGATTTTTAGCATATAAAGTTACAATTTACTATCTGCCATGAATGACTTACTATCAATCGCTCATTATTGTAACTGGTTTTCTCCATCTTTTCACTATGTAGTGGAGCCCTACAGAATCTGATGTATTTGCCTCTTGTTCTGTTGATGGACACATAGCAATTTGGGATACACGTGTGGGGAAGTCAGCCTTAATGTCTTTTAAGGCACATAATGCTGATGTGAATGTTATCTCGTGGAACAGGTTTCAATCTTTGGTATATTTATATTTTAATTTAAGATCCCGTTTCTCATTATTTGTAGTGGCCTCAGTTTGTCATTTGTTAACTTTGATTAGGCTGGCTAGCTGTCTGTTGGCATCCGGAAGTGATGATGGAACATTTTCTATCCACGATCTAAGATTGCTCAAGGTATGTCTTGCCTTACTTAGGGGATCAAATTTATTTAAGGACAGCTGTCATTTTGATTGGCTGATTCTCAGTGCAAGGAACATCACTGTTGGATTATAATCTTCTTATTTATGTTTTGTTATTGGGGTGCAAGGTCATGTCTTTTCTTTATGTACTGCATGATTCATTTTTATTAAATTGATACCATTTACAATTACAATAGTTCTGGGCTTGGTTGTGACTGAATTTACCTTTACTCTTGCATATGCCGACTGATTTAATCTATCAACTTACTTTCTGAATCCTTCTACCATTGTACTCAGTTTTCCTTTTTCTTTTCCCTTTTTTCTTTCATGTATTATCATTAACTATTTTCAACAGATTTAATGCTTATTACTTTTTTCTACCTGAAACAAAAGGGAATTCTTCTAGCAGTGATCTCCAGAGGAATTCTATTGGGATTTATTTTCAATCATCTTCAAATGAGGAGAAAATTTATTTCTTTAGGCATGGTTAATAGTGTTGTTTTTGATATGCTGGGTGAGGCTGATACAAATGCTTGTTCTATCTTTTTGTTGAGCAGGGTGGGGATTCTGTAGTAGCACATTTTGAGTATCATAAACATCCTATCACATCCATTGAGTGGAGTCCACATGAAGGCTCTACTTTGGCAGTTTCATCAGCTGACAATCAGCTAACGTAAGTAAAAATGTCAAAATACAGAGAGCCAACTATCCCAAAAAAAAAAATTAATAGGATGGAAGGAATGGCCAGAGCATAAATTTAGTTTTAAAGACCCTTTGACTGGATTATAATTTGTTTCTCCTTTGGTTTGCTTGACCAGGATATGGGACCTTTCCTTAGAGAAGGATGAGGAAGAAGAGGCAGAGTTCAAAGCTAAAACAAGAGAGCAAGTAAATGCCCCGGAAGATTTACCTCCTCAACTTCTATTTGTTCATCAGGTAATTTCTGTTCATAACTCTTTTCGGTTATAATATTTAGTTTCAAAATCCTTTTCCTATTTCAGATTGTTAATATGTTTGAATATCTTTTTCTTCAAACTACAGGGACAGAAAGACCTGAAAGAACTTCATTGGCACACTCAGATTCCAGGAATGCTTGTGGATACCGCAGCAGATGGTTTTAACATCTTGATGCCTTCTAACATACAAAGTACCCTTCCCAATAATGTTTGAGAGAAGAAAGTGGAAACTTTTGTTCATCCTTTACTGCTGAAGGGCCAGTTTGCCCTGTATCAGCACAGCTAGCATAGATAGGTAAATTTTGAATTGTGATTATGAATCTCAAATAAAGTTTTCCTTTTTGTTCCTATTTTTGTTGAAACATGAGGATACATTTTCTGTTGCACCGAAAGTTGTGTAAGCGCAAGAATAGTTTGTGTTTGAGAGTTGAGTTTTCTTACTAAGTTATCGACAATTTTTTTGTAATGGCAGTGTATCTGGACTCTGTTCTCATCTTCTGTACTGGGAACCCACTGCTGCCCCGTGCGTAGTGAATGACATTTTTTTCCCTACCTTGACAGTTGACACTGTATGGACTTGCACCGGATATCTCTTAATCAGATATTTTATTTCAGCCTCAACATGATATCATCCTTCGATCAATAAAATTAATTGTTCAAATCAATAATTTTAGAGTTTCAGGTATAGTTACGGTAGTGGTAGTGTAATTGTAATGTAGCTAGCTGGCATTACCTCTTTATATAACCTTTTAAGGAGAGAAATTTGAAATATATTTTTTAAGATTAAAATTGATACAAATAAAATTTTAGGTAAAATATTATTAGTTATTTAGTTATCATAAGTAATTTTTAGTAAAAAATAAATAATTATTTAATAGATAAAATTTTATAAATGTTAAAAAATAAGATAAAGTTTTTATAATAAAATAAAATATTTTAAATAATTTAATTTTATTAAAAATTTTAAATTATTTACTTTATAGAGACCCAAAACTTGAGTTTGTTTAAATGCAAAATTTATATATCAAATATTATTGTAAAAGTAAATTTTTTTTTTTATATACAAAGAAAACTCCTATTTATCCAACTCAAATTACGGGTCAAATTTGTGAAATACTACACAATCTGAATTAATAGTCAACGATACCGTAATAGAAATGATCGATAACGGTCAAATGTCAAATTGGGACTAATATAAAAACAACTGTCCAATGAAAAATAGACCAAATAAAACCCTCCAAGAGACTAAATTACCAAGCTGCCACCGCCGAGACCCTTTACTTAAATTATGATTTTACTTAAATTATGATACTAATCGGTAAATCGAATCCGAAATCAATACAAAACAATGTTCCATCGAATTCTTTATCACTAAACCATACCACGAGTAGGTTACTGTACAAATAAACAAATCTTAGAAGAAAAAAAATTAATGCTATAAAATATTTTTTAAGTATCATAATCTCAATCAAATCTCTATTTCACGTATAAACCTAACACATGATTGAGGGAATCCCAATTCCAATCACCATCCGTGTACCAAATAAGCCCAAATTTTACCGCAGACTTTCCCTAATCCAAGCTTACTAACCCTACGTTGATCCCTTGGATAAACATTAAAGAACAGATTAAATGTACTAATAATTAAAATAAATAAGCAGAGAAGATTGTGCACTATTTATATTTCCTATGATTTAGCCCAACCAAAAGAAAGAAGGTGATTATAATGTATCAGATGCATAAATTTACGTGTTATCGCACAATTACATTTGAAGATCAGAACTGAGGACCTAGGAACTGTATCAACATTCATTATGCATATGTCTGCTGGGAGTCAGATGGGGGGAAGCACATCTTATTATCCTAAATAAGCTCTCTCTTTCACAATCTTTATGAGTTAACGGGCTTCCCATTTAATTTTGGAAAAGGATCCTGCTTGCTCAACACCACAACTTTACTCTTGTGTGCAAAGTAACCTTTCACTAGATTCTTGTATATTAATATGGACACGATACATTCCACCTACTCATTGCATGGGAAAAAAAAAATCAGATAACCAGAAACTGCAAAACTAACAACAAAATCAAATACAGACAGGAAAGGAAAAAATTACCTCGTCAACATCCATGTCCATCTCAAGCCATTTCAATGCCTTAACAACCACTTCCAACTTCATTTGGTGAGCTTTGCTTGGGTCTTTCTGCTTTTGGATAATGTAACTGCTCCAACAACCATGGGATAATTTGAATAATATTCTGAGAACAATTAAATGTGAAAGTATAATCATCAGATATGGAACTCACATTTTCTTGAACAATCTTTGATAAACTTGGAGCTCAAGTTTCTCTAGCACAAGATATACGCCCGATCTTAAGAACCTTATTAAAAAAATCACAATTCAGATGATGTTAGGGAGTAGAAGACTCAAACTTCACCTTCCAAACATTTTATTTCATGAAGGTATTACAAATTACCCAAAGCAAAAACAAACAAACCCACCCACCCACCCACACATACTGGTCTTCGTGCTCTTGGAGTGCATGTCGCAGAAGTCGGAGATCACCTCTTCTTAGAGCTTGAATGACATTCCTGTACTGTGAATGAACCAGAACATATGAACTTTTTTTTTGAGAGAATAAATAAAATGAGGACGCAGACCACTCTAGATCCATATTATTCTTACTATGATTTGCTTTCCATTCATTTTCTTTGGCTCACATGCCAATAGAGGAATCGAACAGGGACGAAACCTCTAAAACCTCAATTTCTCTCCCTCTCTTTCCCACCTCAAAAGAGCAAATAAACAATTCAATAAGCAGGTCTTACCTCAATTAGATTATACTTCTGCAGCATCCAATTTTTAGGTAAGATGCCAATTGAAAGCTTGACAGGTATCAGATATTTTAATATCATCCTATTAATTGAAGAAAAGAAAATATGAGCCACGCAACAGATACAAGAGAAAGCTCTACAAACAAGATGCTTTGCAACATGAAATAACACAGAATTTGATCTTGAAAAAAGGACTGACACAGAAGATAAATTTTATAAGTATAGGATAACATTTATGCTTCAGAAGATTACAAAAAGTGATGTACTTCTGAAACATGTTAGGCTGTTTTTAAACACACAAAATGAAAACCTCTTTTACAAATTTAAAAGCTAAATTAAAAGTGAAGTAACATTATTAACTAATTAGGAGAATTCGCACCAGAGATTTGGGGGCATGACGCGTAGGCGGAAAGTTAGCTCAAAAAACTTGCCTCCCGTCAACAGTTAAAAGTTTAATTTTGACAGTTAGTTGACTTCTCAAATTCAAATTATGACTAAAATAATCCAATTATTGGCTGCAAAATGCATACTGACCCACTTACTTCCCCTGCAGATTTTAAGTTCTCCATCTCTCTTTGTTTTATCCCACTCAAAATACTAGCTACTCTATCATCTTCCACCACCCTCTGGAATTTTGCAGATGCGAACAATGAAAAAGTAAAACTAAACACCATACATGAGATATAAAAAGTATACCAGAACAATATGAAATTTGTGAGCTATTTGCTTGAATCCCAGACTAAACAACACATCCCATATGTACTTACAATTTCAAGCAATTTATCTCAAATTCAAATACACATTTGCACCACTTTTGTATGGCCACTTCTCATCTCATATGCTATTGTATGGTTCAATGAAAACTAATGTACCAGAAATCAAAAGCTCTGTTGTTTGATTTGTTTTGTTGTTGAATCACTGATTTATTATTACCACCTTTAAAAGTAACTTTTGCATCTCATGTGATTTTTTTATATATTGATGAAAACTTTAGATCACTTGAGCTGTAAAGAATCATTGAGTCACTTTTCCAAGGAAAAAAAAAATTGAGTTGAATGTTTGACTTACTAAAACAACCACAAGCAGCCTAAATGGCAAGTGTGCAGGAGAAATTTGCAGAAGGATTAAAAATAGAACATAAATTGTTTTCTCTAAACATATATATATATATTTCTCTCATTATTTTTGAGAATATAACTGTGATAGATAGAAAATAAAACTAGCCACAAATCCTAGAACTTGAGCTTTCTTTTTAAATCAATTGATGTAGAAACATCTGATAAGGATTCACAAAACCAAGAGCAAGAGAGGACGAGAGATGTAAAAGAACTTAAAATCTGTAAGGAAAGCAAGTGGGTAAGCAGAAACATACATGTTGCAGCCAATTTTGTGCAGATGGGGGGCATTTCAGTCTTTTCTTGAATTTGATAAATCAAATAGCGGTCAAAATTAACATTTTTACTGTTGGAGGGAGGTCAGTGTGATTTTGGAGGGACAAACCTTCCGTCTACAAGTGATTTGTCCAAATCTCAGGATGGGTAG
This sequence comes from Trichilia minutiflora, assembly GCA_035590515.1. NCBI lineage: Eukaryota > Viridiplantae > Streptophyta > Magnoliopsida > Sapindales > Meliaceae > Trichilia > Trichilia minutiflora. Next base: position 6,008,663 of record JAVXUL010000019.1, read on the forward strand.
GCATGAATTTTGCTAACTAAAGCAAAAGCACAGATACAATGAAAACTAATATATGCTGCTATAGACATCAGCTGAAAAACATTCGGCACAACTAGTAGGATAGATAATACTGTTGGATACATCTACAATTGCTACAAAGAGATCTTTGTTCTTTCCATTGTCCATATGCAAAACATATTCAGTAAGACCACATTAAACAGACCTTATATTAGCTTCACTCCGAGGGTTGCAGTGCATTAAGGCATATGATAATTTTTTATCAGCCTGCAAGGTAGTCATAAACATAGACTAGAGTGAGCCCATAAGATCACAGTGAAACGTATTATTTGCCCATTTACAGATGACAGCATGACGTCAAATAACATAAGTATGCACTGAAATGCTCCAAGTGGTAAATCTCAACCCAGGGCATAGAATTTAGATTCTCATCCAATAAAGAAAGCTATATATTAGTTACTGAAGAGGAACTGAAATGACTTACAGAAGGAAAATTTTCATTAAAAACTTCCAATCGGCCAGTGTAATACATGTAAGTCACCTGCAGTATCATATGGTGATTGGCAACGATAAAATATGATATTCTGATAATCTATTTCGCAAAATAAAAAGAAAACCTGCCATCAACAACCTCAAGTCGTACCTTATCTCTTTTAGGGAATTCCTCAAAGTCAAAAATACGAGCCGTTTCAATACTTCTTATTACACTTCGGCAAAGATGAACTGTACCAAGCTGCAAAATGATATATGCTAAGTACCTTAATGTAGCTTATATAGCTAATTTCCACAAAAATATAGTAATGAAACAAAGCATAGCATACCTTGAAGTAGATTTTGAACAACTGGCACGTCATATATAACGCTCCTACACGTTTTGAGCCTTTTCCCTAGAATTGAACATTTTTTTTAAAGAAATTAGCAAAGGCAATATATGAAATTCATCAATACCAAGAATATTGGATTCCCACATCACCTACAGCATCAACAAATTAACAATTTGCTAACTGCAAGTATGTTTATTTTGCTTATTTAAAACAGAAATGTTTGCACATTGAAAACAAGAGAAAGAAGACAAAATTAAGTGAAAGGGTATCCAGATGCATACAGCAAGAACACCAAAGACTTTCATGAGGAACGAGCCAGCTGCCTTTAATTTCTCAGGGGATTTTCCGTTAGAATCCAACTCTCTGTCGGCCTACAATTATTTACAAGCTCATAGTAATTAAACGTCGTCCTATTATTGAAAAAATTAAAAAAAAAATGACAAATTTTAAGTAAAGAAAATCATACCCTCTCCGCAAGAACCCTAATTTCATAAGCAATGACATACAATGCTTCCAAGGCCCACGAGGATTCCCAATTACGAAACTCCTGAATGAAAGCACTGTAATCCTCACCATTAGCATCCTTTTAATTGATTCTCTACTAAATGTTAACACTATAATAACAAAGAAATTCCAGTACATAACGAAAATAAAAAAGAGCATACTTTGCCGATTTTTCAAAGGCATGGTATGCATCCACCAAGTTTCCAATTCGATAGTTTTGCAGGCAACGAAAAATCGGAACTACAATATCTCCCAACTGCGAGTACTTCTCTGATTGTTTGATCAATCTGTTAGCGTCCTGGAATATGTTGATAGCATCGGCAAGGGATAGTAGAGAATGTGAATTTGATGATAGAGCCAGGAGTTGCTTGAGAGAAACAACGTCTTGCGATGAAACGGCGTCGCAAAATCTATTTAGGTAATCTGTGATCCTTCTGTGCGCTTCTCCCATGCTTAAGTACGCCATTGAAGTCCGTTTTGCTTGCAATTGAATTGGATCGAAGTAACTAACAGACTTCTCGTAGAAGATAGTAAATAAAGAAGAGATAGAGGGAGAGGGACGACTGCAGCAGGAGGAAAGAGAAGAGGAAACCGGAAAGAACCCACTTGTTTCTAGCGCATGCGGAGGTCAGCGATCAGCGTAACAAAATCAAAATCAAAATCAAAATCTTTTGGATTTTTTTTTTCTCCCACAAAATATCATGTTGCTGGTTTTATAAATATATATATATTCTAATTAATGAACGTAAGAAGCTCCTCACGTATTTATATTCCGTTATTACATAAATATTGACGTATAAAATACAGAAAATAAAAGTGAGGAAAGAGTATTTATACTCTATCATAAGTTCATAACATAAGTTTTCTTCTTTAGATAAAGCTCACGAATTTAGTAAAACTAATTTTAATTAATTAATTAAATAAATAAAGAACTTCGTCTGATTTGAATAATAGAAATAATATTTTATTTATATATTCTTATTGAAATATTTGTAATAAAAGGTTGGTTGAATGCGGTTAAATACGATGAATTATAATTTATAAGCAAATTATATAAAATGTAGTATATTTGTTAGTATATTACAAAGTATCGATTGAATTAAGTTAAGATATGATAATTTGAACTAAATATCTCTTTATCAGCCTCTTTAAAATAAAATAAATTTTTAGTATTCAAAAGATAAAATAATTAACAAATATATTTTATTTATAGTTAAATATTTCAAATCATTTTAATAAAAATAAATTGATGAATAAATATTTTATTAAATTTATGCTTAATTTACAAATTAAAATAATATTTGATTTTTTTTTAAAATCTTTTATTTTAAGTTTTTATTTTCAAACAATTATCAATTTTATAAGTTGTTCAAGAGCTATAATTCAATTCATATCATAAATCATTATTGCTATAATATCAAATTCAAAGTCTAATTCCTTTATTATACCACTGGACATGTGTTATTATTGACATTAATTTAAGTATTAAAATTTTGAATTAAAGGAGGTCAAGAATTGTTATTATTTTTTAAGTTCATAACCCAATTTAATTACGTGAGATCATTTTTTTTCTACCAAGAATATTTTATAAAACTCTTAAACCTGTACATTATGTAAAGTAGTAGGATCCTTCTAATTTATAAATTCAAAAGTTTTTTAAGTTAAAAAAAAGTGAGAACAAAAAATTCCATTAATTAAAGTGATGAATCTAAAAATATAGTGAGAATTCTTATTTAACGAAAGTGATTTGTTATACTTATTATTTAAATTTGTGGTTACATTTTGATTAATAAATTATTTATTAAATAATAATATTTATTGTTAAGGAGAAAATACGATGATAATACGTGGATATCCAATCAATAAGATACGTAATAAGAGATCAAGTGTAATCTCAAGGTACTCTTTTCTCAGTTGTATTCTATCTCAGCATCCTGACTCAGTGATTCCACCTTTTCAGTTATCCGACGATTCAGGAATTCTACCATCTTAGGTAAGAATTAGACATCCGTCAACAAGACATGTAACAGGAGACCAGGTGAATCTAGAAAGTCTCCATCTCAGGGATTTTATTATCCCAGATGATATCCACCCCAGCAACCTACTTCCCAGGAGAATCATCATTGTCTCAGGCATCCGAAAGTTAGAGTTTGCAGTCATTCGTCGACTCAGGAATTAGAATAGCTTCCCAAAAAAATTATCCCAGATCAGGAGTTCCTTTGTTGCTGGCTCTCAGGCAATCCCTGACTAGAGTATCAATAGACATGTGTCATTTTCACTCAAAAATGAGAATGAATGATGACAACTGACCCATTAAAAGCACCCGTCCCATCCTCTGATAATTTTAAGATGATAAGATGATGACAAACCTACAAATTCTGCAGATGTGATAGTATCATTAAAGGAAATCGACTATACATTGCCCCATATCAGATATCACATTCTTTCCATTCTCCGATGCCAAGTCACATCACCATTCGGAGGAGGGGTATTATATAAACCAAATTTCTTCAACGGCAAATGGGTTGAACCTCTTATTACTTGTAAAGTTGGATTTTT
>JAVXUL010000019.1:6017890-6030432 GCA_035590515.1 Trichilia minutiflora
TATAAATTAACATATAAAAATTTTAATAAGTCAAATAAAAGTTTCATCAATAATTTTAAGTTTAAACACATGATCTCTAATCTCAAAATGTACTAATTCAACATCACTCAATATTAATAAATAATAAGTCTAATATTATTATTAACATTCAAACACAATCAGTCATAATTCAAATATAAAGGGTAGAAAAAAATTAAATTAATTTTTTTAATTAGGTGGGTTAAATGAGCCAATCCGCGAGTTAAACGAGCTGATCCATTTAACCTGCAGGTTAAGCAGATCAGGCCAAATCGGCCTGCAAATTAAATGGACCAATTTTTTTGATCCTAACTCACCTAAATGATGGGTTAAACAGGTCGGCTCACGGACCGTTGGTCCGTTTAGTAGCTCTAATCCTAAGTCAAGGTGGGGATATTGTATTTTAAAAGTTTGGTATGTCAGATCTATGGCCTGATCCATCTTGGCCTCACCTTTGGCCTCAGTGATTACAATGGCTTCTTGTGCTTTTGTTATAGCTTCTTGGGCTCGTTGAATTTCTCTAGCCGCCCTCTTCTGAAATAGCTCCAACTCAGAATCCTTAAGTGCGAATCGAGACCTAAGGTTGGAATTCTCAGCACTAAGACCTATTTGCTCGTATTCTGAGATCGCTACTCGAAGTTCCAACTCCTCTTTTTCTTTTTCCCATGATAACTCCTTTTCTTCGAGTTTCGTCTTCTCCACTGCTAGTTCTGCCTGCGCTTTCTCAAAAGACTCCATGGCTCAGGTGTTCTCATTCTCTAACTTTTTCATCTTTTTTGTGTTATCCTTCCTGGCCTCCCACTGACACCTTATTTGTTGAACTGCTTACAAGCCAAGAAAAATATAAGTAAGTAAATAAATAAATAAAACAAGCATTAAACTTACCTGCAGACCCCATCTATACATGAACTCCATAGACTCCGCATCCTCTAGAGACTCTAACCTTTATGAAACACTAGGAGAAAGATGTTTCCCGGCGTCATTGATCAGCCCCAAAAGATGACTAAAATATTGTCATTTTTCTTTGGGGATATCATCAAATTTAAGCTCAGGGATGTTTACCATCCCGAAAAAACTCTCAGAATAAAGCTTCAGGGGATTGGTCACACCAGTCCTTGGTCTCTTCGGACCTTTCTCCACCGGTGCATCCTCTATCATTACCCTCTTTCCCTTGTCATCAAAGGGTTTTGGATTCTGACTCTGAGACTATTATCAGCCTCTGATTCCTCCTAATAAAATTCCCAGGCTTTGCTTATTTCCTAGTGTCCCGAGGTGGCTACTTTGCGTCCCAAGATGGCTCAACAGATGACTTCATTTTCTTTTTTCCTGCCAATTGGGACAGGTCTGCCAGCGGATTCCCAGCTTATTTTCTTGACATCGTGGTTCCTACAAAAATGACAGAAAGGGAGGTTAGCCACAAACACAACTACAATGATATTAATAAGCTGTAAGTGAAAGCAAAACGTTTACTCTAAGCACAGTTCATCTTATGTAGGTTCACAAACTTTTTGTTCGGATAGGTTTTTACTAAATCTGAGACGATAGGATTCATGTCAGACAGTAAGGTCTTCTGATCTATTAGTTGAAACCTTGCTAACCTAATTATTTCTAAGTTACGGGGGCTTAGTTTCCCTTCCCTCACCCATGTTAGGGCTTCACCAAAGGCCCTCGGAACGGGGATGTCCAACTCTGAATTCCAGTTACCACCGATAAGGAACCATTTGTTCTTCCAATTATTGTTGGAGACGGGATTTTTTTTATAGGATTAGGCTTTTGAGTCCTCTCTTGAAGATAATACCATCCAGGGTTCTTCCCGGGGTTCTTCTTGAATACATACAAATGCTCAATTTCTTTTATTAAAGGTAACGAATCGATTATTTGACTCTATAATAAGTACAAACCCGAGAGTATTATCCAATTATTCAAATTAAGCTGATATGGAGCCATCCTGAAGGATGCAAAAATCTTTGAAAAATATCCCTACAGTGGTAATCTAACTCCTAAATAAAATAATTCTTCTTTAATAGCTATTTCACCTTCGGAAAGGCTACTTGGTCTTTCATTGGCCTCGGGGGCTCAAAGGTAGATATCTTTAAGGATCCCAAAACAAGCTGTATAAGCTTTCAGGTCAGTATTTAATACTGTGCATATGAACCAGTCGTACTCATAAGGGGACCTAGCCTCTAAAATTGGTGATGGACCAACCACCAATGTCAAATATCTTCCTGAGTTGTCTCCCCTAAGTGCAGCCTCAGGTGTAAAGAAGAAGAGCTGGAAACAGAAGCCATTTCTGTCCAGAAAATAAAAAGAAAAAGGTTAACGAGGCTGTTGAGGAGTCATTAACAACTCAGGGACTCTTTCATCACTATTAAGAATCGTGGTATCCTAATGACCAAACTTCATACAATCTTTAAGTTTCAGTCTTTACATGTATATACATTCTAATGCCTCTAAACTAACGTGTAATTCCCTACAGGTTCTAATTGGTCAATAAAGGATTATTAAACTAATTTGATATTCTACAGGCAGTTCGCTTTTCTCATTTCATACTGTCACAAAGTGCTAAGATTTGCAGAAAGTGTAAACAGATAAGGATACAAGAAGAACTTATCGGTTGTTTTGATGAAGAAACTAAAAATCAAAGTTCATGAAAATCGGCTGAAAACTGTGGATAGAGATTGTTGAAAGTCTCTGTAGAATTTTTATAAATTTCTCTCATTGCAGATAAAGCAAAAAAAGAAAAAACTCAGGTTCAAAAAGGGAGGAGTATTTATAGAAGCAAATAAAGAAGAAACATGTTGGGAAATCCTAAATCCTGAAACAAATACAACGGATGGGGAACTGCTACGTCACATAATTCCTGAAGCGCCAAAAGTCACGTCCTTTCAATAATTTGAATTCCTAAAGCGCCAAAAGTCACGTCCTTTCAATAATTTGAATTGATGGGTCCTACTTTTGGATACGAATAATTATGTCGCGTCCTTTTAATAATTTGAATTAATGGGTCCTACTTATGCATATGAATAATTACAATCCCTATAAAATCGATCTTGTTAGTCGGATATGCTAATAGGAAATTGCCAAGTGGAACGACGATTATATTTTTCGGAGTGATTTTAAAAGGAGACGGCATGCAAAAGATTACATTTAATACTACAGTTGTGCAATACTTTCCTTAAAGTTTTTAATTAAAAACTTCTTTTAATTAAAAACTGAGGGGCTCGATGTTTGAGTAATTTACAAAGAGCACCGTTCAAAAGTTCAAGCCCAAGCCCATTATCCCGAGGTACCGATCCCTTTAAAGATTCATAATACGGTGACGTTCCGAAATCTTTTTTTAGAACGCTAAGCAGTTAACTATTGTATAAATTTTCACCCTAAACTTATGACGTCTCAGAACATATCCTCAGTGACCCATCCTTCAGGAATTAGTCATCCGACCCCATCAATCCTCCATAATATTTTTCGATACACGTGGACAAGTACGGACCTCCTGATCTCCATGTCCCATGATTTTCGCAATAAACTTTTAAAAAAAGCCAATAAAAAAGTGACACGTATATACAATTAGGCTAGTCAATAATTAAAGCTAATATATTCCAAAAAAAAGACAGGTTCGTTTTACACTAATAGGTAATAAATATTCTGATTTTTTTTATATAGAGAACACATACTTATACAAGGACCCTCTCTCTTTTTCTCTTTCTTTCTTTGATTTTCTCTCAATTCCACACATAAACAAAATTCTTACTAACTTAAGTATTAGAGAGTTTTTATCGGGATACCAATTTTTACTCCTGAGGCTTCTGTATTTTATAGAGTAGATGTTTGGTAAAAAATCCATTATTACATAAAAATAAAAACTAATACTCGATGTTAAAATTGATCATAATTTCTTGTATTAACAGTTAAATATTTATTTTTGTTAAAAAAAAAGTTAAAAATTTATTAAGATCAAATAATTACTATCTAAACAGCTAAACATTGGTTGAATAGTAGTAGTTCTGCAAGCCATATAAATGTTAACTTTATTTCAAGGCCATTTTTGACTTTTCATCACTGCTTTGTCATATTTGTGCAATAATGTATATTCTGCCATGAAATTTGACTACTTTCTATTAACATCCTTGCGAAGGTCACTCTCTGGATACTATTTTCGTACGTACTTGTATTCTTTCTCATTAAAATCTTTATCCTTATTCTCTTAATTAGATTTATGGTATGATTTTAAAAATACTAGAACAACATACGAAACAACAAACACAATATTTAGATTTATGTAAATTAATATTTATAATATAAAAATTAAAATATATATCATAAAAATTAAAACAAAAATTAAAATTTTGATAACATAAAAATTAAAATTTGTAACTTAAAAACTGAATTACATAAAATAATTATTAAAAAATTGAAAAATGTAAAGTAAAAGTTGAAATGAAAATGAAAATGAAAATAAAAATTTAATAATATAAAAGTAAGAACTTTTATAACTTAAAATTACTAAAAAGTTAGCTGTGTCCGGCGTATCAAAATGCAACCAATCTAAAGTAAGTATCGGCTTATCAGAAAATAGCCTTATCAAAATGCAACCAATCAAACAACATCGGGTTAATTGTTGGACCACGATCCATATAACGTTAAGACCTTGTAATTATTACTATCCAGCCAACTTTTAAGTTCTAAGTCCTAGGCAGACTGCCAGTGCCAATAAAAGCAGCTTCTTCTTCTTCCTCCTCCATGCCAATCTCCAGTAGTAAGCATCCTCAGATCACTTAACATTAGCTTACGAGTTATCAGGATCACAAGAGAAATAAGTTTCGATATGGGTTCTAATTTGTTCACTTCAACAAAACCGTTACCTTTATCAAATCAAGAAGCTCTTCTTCCTTCATCGAATCCTCCTAAAAAACCATCCTCAACGACTCCCTTCATCACTCTTCTACTCATTACTTGCGTTGCTCTCCCTGCAGCCTTAACCTTCGCTTTTGTTTTCTTCTCTTCTTCTTCTTCTTCAGCATCGTCATCTTCTCTTTATACAACAGTTCGTACTCTCAAGAAATTGGAAAAAACAGTTGTGATCATGGTTTCATCAGATGGGTTTCGGTTCGGGTACCAGTTCAAGACCCCAACTCCTAACATCCACCGCTTGATCAACAATGGGACGGAAGCTGAAACGGGTTTGATTCCTTCTTTCCCCACTTGGACTTACCCTAATCATTACGCCATTTCTACTGGTCTTTATCCGGCTTATCATGGCATTGTTGCTAACACTTTCGTGGACCCGTACACTGGCGAAACATTTACTAAGGACAGTCTTGAGCCCAAATGGTGGTTAGGCGAACCACTTTGGGTGACTGTGGTCAATCATGGCTTAAAGGCTGCTACTTATTTTTGGCCTGGCACTCAGGTCAAGAAAGGTGCTTGGGATTGTCCGAAAGGTTTTTGTCAGTATTATAATGCTTCTGTGCCTTTTGAGGAGAGAGTTGATACTATTTTGAGTTATTTTGATTTGCCTAGTAGTGAAATTCCTGATTTTATGACCTTGTATTTTTCTGATCCTGATAGTCAAGGTCACAAGGTTGGCCCTGATCATCCGAATATAACTAAAGCAGTTGCAAATATTGATAGCATGATTGGGAAGTTGATTAATGGCCTCGAGAAAAGAGGGATTTTTGAGGACGTGAACATTATTATGGTTGGTGATCACGGAATGGTTGGTACATGTGATAAGAGGTTGATATGTTTAGATGATTTGGCTTCTTGGATAGAAATTCCCGCAGAGTGGGTTGAGTGGTATAGCCCATTGCTTGGAATTCGTCCACCTGCTGGCTATAATCTGTCTGATATTGTAGGAAAGATTAATGAAGGGTTGCAGTCGGGGAAAGTTGAGAATGGAAAGTATTTAAAAGTATATCTTAAGGAGGACCTGCCTAGTCGACTACATTTTTCCGAAAGTTATAGGATTCCGCCCATACTTGGTTTGGCCGACGAGGGATTTAAGGTAGAGCAGACGAGGACAAACAGTACGGAGTGTGCAGGAGCACATGGGTATGACAATGCATTTTTCTCAATGAGGAGCATCTTTATTGCCCATGGTCCTCACTTTGCAAGGGGAAGAAAGGTACCTTCCTTTGAGAATGTTCAGATATATAATGTGGTTACTTCAATTCTCAAAATTCAAGGTGCTCCAAATAATGGGTCTGCAGAATTTCCCAATTCTATCGTTTTGCCCAGTGCTTAATCAATATATCTGTAAGTGTGCCTCAACTGAACTTTGCTGCCTGAGGATAGAGAATAAACCAGCAGGGTTATGGCACGTTTGATATGTGTTTGCTGAGCTATGTGTTCTTCAATATGAGTTTGAATAGGCATAATAGAAGGGTAAAACTATTACCCAATTGTATCAACTATCAAGTCTTGCTTGTTGCATTTGTAATAATATCCCTTCTACTGCTTATGGTATGCTCTATGGAATAAAAATATACCCATGTAGAAAGACTAAGATTATTTATATCTTCCAAAATAACCTGTATAAAGACTAAAATATTCACTCTTTCTTACGCCAAAATCTATCCAATTTTATCATTTACTTCTTCTTTTAACTCTAAAACACATAAAATATATTAAAGATATATTTTAAATTGGATTACTCTTTTAAAGCAGAGAAAGAAAATGTAAGCTCTCCATATACTCAAGTCAATCTGTTGTTATCCAGTTTTTGATTATGAGAAATGGAGACATTGAAGTGAAGTTCCAAACAGTATTGGTTTTCTGATCTTGAGGCTGAACATATATACCCGTCTGTGGCGGTCTAACACATACCCCACTATAAGTGATCCTTACTCTGTGTGTAGATCGATTATGATAAATATCGTTGGTCCCCTAAAAATGTGTGAACATAACTTGTTAAGAAAAATATCATTAAAACTTCCTTTTTCAAATAATACTAAAACATGAATAATAAATCCTCCAAAAGTAACCAATATAATACTAGAAAAATAAATTTTAAAAATAATGATATTTATAAATTAAAAAAATAGTGCATCATTATTTAAATATTTATATTTAAAAATAAGTTTTTAATCTTTGGATCCAGTCAACTAGGCTCCAAATATAGATCTCGCCCACCCAGATTTTTCATTTTGGTCAGCCCTGGCCCGGAACGATAAAACAATTACGTCCAAGAAAATTGGACCATACTACCGGGCCAGCCCATGTTCATAGGTAAGTATTATTTTATTTTAAAGGTATTTTTGACTTCCCCTTATTTGTCATATTTGTGAAATTAATGAACGTATTTCATTGCTTACTTTTTATGGCTGCCCTATGCATTTCCTCAACAATATAATCCTAGCGCTCTACTGGTCAAGCAAAAAGAGTGCACAATCTGTTAGTCAAGCATAAACAGTACACAATCTGCTGCTGATGTTAAGAGAAAATTTAGCAGATCAGTGACAACTACCTGCCAATAAAAGTCGTCTTCTTCTTCCTCCATTCCAATTACCATACCTGAACATCCCCAGATCACTCAACATTAGCTCAAGAATTGTCAGGTTAGCAAGAGAAACCAGTTTTGATGATGGGTTCTGATTTGTTGACTTCAACAAAACCAATACCTTTCTCAACACAAGAAGAAGACCCAAAAAATCAAAGTACAGCTCTTCTTCCTTCATTGAATCCTCCTAAAAGACCATCCACAGCAATCCTCTTCATTATTCTTCTACCCATCACTTGCGTTGCTCTCTCTGCAGGATTAGCCTTCGCTTTTCTTCTCTTCTCTTCTTCTACTTCTTCGTCTTCAGCCTCATCTTCGATTTATACGAGTGTTCGCACTCTCAAGAAATTGGATAAACCAGTTGTGGTCCTGATTTCATCAGATGGGTTTCGGTTCGGGTACCAGTTCAAGACCTCAACGCCTAACATCCACCGTCTAATCAACAATGGGACTGAAGCTGAGACGGGTTTGATTCCTGTTTTCCCTACTGTGACTTGCCCTAATCATTACTCCATCGTTACTGGTCTTTATCCGGCTTATCATGGAATTATTGATAACAGTTTTGTGGACCCGTATACTGGTGATACCTTTACTATGGCTAGTCATGAGCCCAAATGGTGGATAGGCGAGCCACTTTGGGAGACTGTAGTTAATCATGGCTTACAGGCTGCTACTTATTTTTGGCCTGGGTCTGAGGTGAAGAAAGGTTCTTGGGATTGTCCGAAAGGTTTTTGTCAGAAGTATAATGGTTCTGTGCCTTTTGATGATAGAATTGATACTGTTTTGAGTTATTTTGATTTGCCTAGTAGTGAAATTCCTAATTTTACGAATTTGTATTTTGAGGAGCCTGATGATCAAGGTCACCAGTTTGGCCCTGATGATTCGGAATTAACCGAAGCAGTTGCCAAAATTGACGGGTTGATTGGGAGGTTGATTAATGGTCTAGAGAAAAGAGGGGTTTTTGAGAATGTTAACATTATAATGGTTGGTGATCATGGAATGGTTGGTGCTTGTGATAAGAAGATGATATTTTTAGATGATTTGGCCTCTTGGATTGAAATTCCAGCAGAGTGGGTTCAATCTTACACTCCATTGCTTGCAATACGTCCACCTGCCGGCTATAATAATCTGTCTGATATTGTTGGAAAGATGAATGAAGGGTTGAAGTCGGGAAAAGTGGAGAATGGAAAGAATTTGAAAGTGTATCTTAAGGAGGAGCTGCCTAGTCGGTTACATTATACAGCTAGTGATAGGATTCCACCCATCATTGGTTTGGTCGAAGAAGGGTTTAATATCGAGCAGAAGAGGACAAATAGTAAAGAGTGTGGAGGAGCACATGGGTATGACAATGCATTTTTCTCCATGCGGACCATCTTTATTGGCCACGGTCCTCACTTTGCAAGGGGAAGGAAGGTGCCTTCCTTTGAGAATGTTCAGATATACAACGTCATTACTTCAATTCTCAAGATTCCAGGTGCTCCAAATAATGGGTCTGCATCATTTCCCAATTCTATCCTTTTGCCCAGTGCTTAATCAATTTATCTGTAAGTGTGCCTCAATTGAACTCTGCTGCCTAAGGATAGAGAATAAGCTAGCCGGGTTATGGCATGATGAAGCTGTTTGATACATGTTTGTTGACCTAGATGGTCTTCGGTGTGGGTTTGATAGGCAGAGTAGATGGGCAAAACTATTAGTAGTCTTGGGGTCCAATTCGATTGAGTCATGCATGTTGCATTTGTAATCCTACTATTTCTATTGGCATGGTTTGAATTTTTCCTTTAGTCTGAGCTGTAATAGCATCTAAGTAATTGAAATGTAATTTCTACAACACTATCATAATTTCCATAATATAGAATTAGAGTACCAAATGGTCGAGATATGGTGCGAAGACCAAGGCAGAATTGCATTTCTGGTTTGATATCTAGTTGTGGTATATGCTTGATTGTTTATACTAATACTTTATGGTAGCATGAATATTTTGAATTTTTCTGATAGACTTGGGAGTTCAACAAGTGATTCATAGTTCACTTAGACGATAGCTAACTTCATGTTATGTGTAGAGATGAAACGAGGTAAAAGAAGTGATTGAAGAAAAAGTCGATACTGCTTATGGCATGATATGTTTTATTTTCTTCAACCCGCACAGACTTGCTTGGTTGCCTTTATAGAGCAAAGTCTATTTGAGTTACTTGTCATATAGTCATCTTGATTGAAGGCTAGTTCCTTGTTTTGTGTGCATTCTAAATTTAGTTGATATTGATTATGTCAACCAAAGATGTTTGCAAACCAAATCAATCCAATTTTATCATTGACCTCTTCTTTTAACCCTAAAACACATCAAATATATTAGAGATACTTCTAATCATTTCATAATAAGCTTAGATTATTCAAATATTTGTTTGAAGTTTTAACTATAAATTTAAAAATTGTAGCCAACTGAATTCGCATATAAAGAATTATTCTGCCATGATCAAGTAACAATCGGGCATGGTTGAGTAACATTCTTGAATAAATGTGAAGTTAAAACAATTTCTTGAGCATGGTAAAAGAAAGTGTCCAATACTTATATTATTTTTACAAGGTCAGATAAATGTTGAGAAAAAGAATAGTAAATGGTTGATTAAGGTCAGGTAATTATTGTCTAAGAGACTGGTAATATTAATAATCAAATAGAGAGTCATGTATAATAGTGTAAAGTTCATGTAGTTAAAAATTAATTTTAGGAAGAATGACAATTACTTCTTATAGTTTATGGTATTTACACTTTCATTCGATGAACCCCTTAAAATATATTTGTGAACCCAACTTGTAAGAAAAATATTGTTAAAACTTTCTTCTCAATAATGCTAAAACATGAATAATAAATCCCCCCAATGTAACTAATATAATATTATAAAAGTGAATTTAAAAAATAAATTTAGCTAATATAATATTATTTTTCAATTTATTAAATAATTATATATCTATATAATACAGTAATCAATTTAGTATTATACAAAATATAATTTTTAAAATCAATTTATCTAAATTAACCTTATTTTTTAAAATAATGATTGAGATGCAAACAATAACGATCAGGTAAGAAGTTTAAATACTGGCGGATCTTGATTTTTCATTTTGGAGAGTTAAAAGGGGGGTTTTCAAATATTTTGAAAGGGTCACAGAGAATATTTTAAATTTTTGTGCTATTAAAGGCGATTTTTAAATTTTTTGGGCCTTACGATCGGCCCTTGAGTTTAGATGGAATAGATGACAAGATGGTGCTTATTTGAGAATAATAGTATTAGTAATAATAAGCAAACCTAAAATTGCATTCTTGCTTGAATATTATATCAAGTTTTCTATAGGGACATAGTATTATAGATATCCTCGAGTTAGTTTGGTGGTTGGGACAATGTCACGTTCCAACCTATAAATCCTATACATGATAATTGTCACATATTTTTAAGATGTACTTAATTATACATAATATTCCTTTAAGACATTTATTAAAAGCCTGTTTCAACATTTTATAAACATAACACTTTTAATATATTCACAATCAAACTCTCAAACTACAAGTTCAAAAATTAAGAGATCTCAAACACTTTAAGTATATATATTTATCAATGCATAAAATATTCAATCAATATAAGTTGGTGGGATTCAATCTATCCCCAAATCTCAAATCAAATATTTATTATAAATCTGTTTGTCAATTATAAAAGTTTCGTATATAAAAGAAAATGAAAAGTGGACACTAGTGGACTAAGAATTAAATAAGGTGAGTCGACATAGATAGACTTGAAGCTTTTAAGTTTTGGAGCGATCAACACCACCACCACCACCACCTTACACTAGACTAACCTGAAAAGACTGAAAGGTGAGGAGGTGAGTATACGAAAGTATACTCCGTGAGTAAATAATAAAAACAAATGCACATCTAGAGATATCGTATAAACACGTTTAAAACATCTTAAAGAAGTATATAAAACAACATTGTTTCTTTTTAGTTTAAAACCTCGAATCATATATCTGAAAATCAGTGGGCTAGCTATATTTTCGGTGATCTCCCTAGCCAAAGGAATCCCAAAACCGTCAGTGGATTTATACGGAGATAAAATATGTTGTTTTATAAAAATATATTTAAATACAATAAATAGAATATATAGGGGCTTTAGAAAATATACCCACCACTGACGTTTGTCTCGAGCAGCCACATAGTAACATTCGTAACTAACTCGACGAGACTCACAGGTGGTCAATCCCATCACTCATACAATATCACAATCAACATATCAACAAATAACAAGACCACCTGTGCAGCTTCGACTCACCTAGGCGACCTCTCTCTCAAACCGTCCCTAGACTACCATTTATAGTACTCACCTGGGGTTCACATCCCAGTGAACACTCTCCCAGGCTACCAACGCTGTAGCTACAGTAAATATACCAGTACATAATGCCGTTATCACTAATATACATATCATCAATCTTGGCCCATTGGCCAAATCAAAACATAAAATAAAGCCCAAACGTCGTATCCTCATATGAAATACATATCAAAATACCAAATCATATCAATTTCATTACCAAACCACATATTGGAGAGAAATAAACAAAGATCATTCATAAAATATTTTAATATCATCAAATATACATAAAATTGTATTTAAAATAAAGTAACAAAATAACAAAAGTCCACTCAGTGCTTAGGAAGGATCTACAGTCCCTAATTTTTCTCGTTTCTCGAAGTGTCACGCGGATACCTCGCTAGCGTATCATCGCCTAAGCACAAGTATTCAAAATATATCAATATATATTTCCAAAATGCTCATGCAACTCTTATGCATTCGCGTGCAATACAAGCTATCCTTGGGTTTCCTAAACTCGGTTATTTATTCGAAATCGACTAAAATCCCCATTATTCATCTAACTATCCATACATTTCTACCACAAACCTATATTCCAGACAAACAAGCATAATACGGATCAATTTTATCGTATTGACTTGTGGATCCCACACGCTTCTCAGAATAGTAACTCT
>JAVXUL010000019.1:6030532-6050192 GCA_035590515.1 Trichilia minutiflora
TGATATTGTTTTGAGTTATTTTGATTTGTGTAGTGGTGAAATCCCTAATTTTTTGACTTTGTATTTTGAGGATCCTTATCATCAAGGTCACCAGGTCGGACCTGATGATCCAGCATTAACTGAAGCTGTTGCCAACATTTACAGATTGATTGGGAGGTTGATTAATGGTCTAGAGAAAAGCGAGTTTTGAGGATGTTAACATTATAATGGTTGGTACTTGTGATAACAAGTTGATATTTTTAGATGATTGGGCCTCTTCGATTGAAATTACAGCAGAGTGGGTTCAATCTTACACTCCATTGGCTTGCAATACTCCACCTGCAGGCTATAATAAATGGATTGAAATTACAGCAGTGTGGGTTCAAACTTACATTCCATTGGCTTGCAATATTTCCACCTGCAGCCTATAATAATCTGTCTGATAGTGTTGGAAAGATGAATGAAGGGTTGCAGTCGAGGAAAGTTGAGAATGGAAAGAATTTGAAAGTGTAACTTAAAGAGGAGCTGCCTAGTCGATTTTTGTGCAGTTAGTGAAAGGATTCCACCCATCATTGGTTTGGTCGAAGAGGGGTTTAAGATCAAACCAAAGAGTCCAAATGGTAAGAGTGTGGAGGAGCACATGGGTATGACAATGCATTTTTCACCATGAGGACTATCTTTATTGGCCACGGTCCTTGGTTTGCAAGGGGAAGGAAGGTTCCTTCCTTCGAGAATGTTCAGATATACTGCTTAATTACTTTGATTCTCAAGATTCATGGTGCTCCCAATAATGGATCTGCTTCATTTCCAATATCTCTTCTTTTGCCCGGTGATTAATAAAGATTTCTGTAAGTATGCCCAGCTGAACTCTGCTGCCTAAGGATGAAGAATAAGCTAGCAGGATTCTGGCATGATGAAGCTGTTTGATACATGTTGGTTGACCTAGATCGTCTTCGGTGTGGGTTAGGCAGAGTAGATGGGTAAAACTGTGGGCTCCAATTAGATTGAATCATGCATATTACATTTGTAATACTATTATTTCTCTTGACATCGTTTGAATTTTTCCTTTATTCTAAGCTGTAATAGCATCAGAATAATTTGAATGGTAATTTCTACAACACTATCATGGTTTCTATGATATAGAATTAGAGTACCAAATGGATGAGATATGGTGCAAAGACCAAGGCTGAATTGCATATCTCGTTTGATATCTAGTTGTGGCATATGCTTGATTGTTTATACTTTTTGGTACCATAAATATTTTGAATTGTTTTGTTTGACTTAGGAGTTCAACAAGTGATTCATAGTTACTAAGACATTACCTAACTTCATCTTATGTGTAGAGATGAAACGAGGTAAAAGAAGTGATTGAAGAAAAAGTCGATATTGCTTGTGGCATGCTTTTTGGAATAAAAATACACCAATTATTGCTTAATGATATGTTTTACCATCTTCAACACCATTGTTGCCAAGCTTACTGCAATTCTTGATATACACCATCACAAACTTGCTTGGTTGCCTTTATAGTGCAAAGGCTATTTGAGTTACTTGTTATATGGTCATTTTGATTGAAGGCTAGTTCTCTACAAAATTTGGGCGTTGGGTTTGTTTTGTGTGCATTTTCAATTTAGTTGATAGTCATTATGTCAAGCAACGATGTTACAAATTAACTATGCTAGATGGATGATTGTAAAATTTGATTACCTTTTCATGCATTGTGTTTGATTTGTGCATGTTGTCGTCAGTGTCACTTGAATTTACATCAAAAATTAAAAAAAAAAAAAAAACACTATTTTAGGTGGGACGAAAACTCCTGACAAAGCTTCATGTTCTGCAAAGATGACAATTATCTCGTTGTTGGGTACGCAAAAGAAGGTGATGTTGATTCTGTTTTTTGTACTCTTCCAAGTTGTGAATTTAGTAATGGGAATGTTAAATTTGCAAAAGTTGCTTTCATCTAAATATTAGAATAGTCATTAGTTATAGAGTCTAGAATTGAGGATGGAAAAGAAAACCTTGCCATCTCAAGTGAGAAAAGAATCCATTGCTAAATTTCTAGTTCTTGAAGATGTGGTTTGGAATGGATGGGAGCTTTTGGCATAATTGGCAGGTCGTCTGTCTAAATATCTGTTTGCTTGGAAACCTCAAACTGCTGTGGATTTCATTATAATTAGGGGTATAAAAAGTGCACAGACTTGTTGGAAGCATCCAACCTTGATATTTTTGGTTGTCAATTGTCAGATTTAAAACTTTGGCTGATATCATATTTTGATTGTCTACTTTTGATGGAATTTGGAAAAGGAAATAAGGAAAGAGGAAAAAGCACGTTTGTTTTCTGCAAATGATTCGGTAGGATTGAGACTGAGAAGGGATTGGCAGCTTCCAGCCTCCTCCAATCTTCAACTTTCTTTGGCCTTTTATATCTTTGAATGAATAGAAATTTCAATAGCTTATAGCCTTGTATCTTCTTCCACCATTTCCTACGGAAAGCAATTTATTTGACCATTCACGTGTCAATAAGCTAAAAGACTAAGCCTTGTTTGGTACAGTTGCCTCACGAAAGAATTTTTTTCCCTTTAAAATGGATGTAAATAATTTCGTCAAAATTACGAAGAGTCTCTTTGGGGTAATGATGTGGTAATTTTTAAGTTATAATTATTATCAAATAAAAATTATAGATATTAAATTTGGAGCAATTATTTTTTTATTTTCATTTTTAAAGCATAATATAATGATCATAATACAAAATGGGCTCAAGCCTAGTTGCACTTTACGAAAGCCTTTTTTTTCTTTAAAATTAATGTACATAATTTTGTTAGGAAGTGCCTCGAGAATTTGACCAATGATGTCCAATAATTTAAGCCAACTATCTTTGAATTTACAAAAGATTGTTAAATAATAACTGCAGTACAACAATGAAGAAAATTAGAAGGTATCATCCAAACGAG
This sequence comes from Trichilia minutiflora, assembly GCA_035590515.1. Taxonomy (NCBI): domain Eukaryota; kingdom Viridiplantae; phylum Streptophyta; class Magnoliopsida; order Sapindales; family Meliaceae; genus Trichilia; species Trichilia minutiflora. Next base: position 6,033,460 of record JAVXUL010000019.1, read on the forward strand.
GCCTTAATCCCAGGTTGGTTAGTGGTTACCCGGGCGACTGCTGCAAAAAAAACTCAACGAAAATTACAACTGAACTGTAATGTACCCATATCATCGTATCTTTCTCTCTATCTACCCTACGTGGACGCTTCTTCTTCGTACGATCTATATATCTTCTCTGCTCTCTCTGTCTCTCTCTTTCACAGTAGCCAGTTCCAACACGGGGCGGAAGTTTCGCTGGCTGTAGAGCACGAACCGTTTACACTGGCAAATTTGAGTCCCTCCTCTACTCTGTGCACCTGTCTTTGACCTTATGTAGTTATTGATTCGATTTTTTCTTTCTTACTTTTCTTCTAATTGAATTCTTATAAATTGATACTATTCCTTTGTTTCTGTTTGTGGTTTTTCCTTTGTTTCTGTTACTGGGCAATCTGTAAATGGCAGACGTTATTCGGTTATCTTCATTTCAGTCTTCTTTGGTTATTGGCTCATTAGCCTCCACGTTGAGTTGTACCCAATTGGCTCTGCCACCCAATCAAACTTTAGATAAGAGAATCTGCCCTCTTGTTGCTTACACTTCTTCTTCTTCTGCTCTTTCTCGGATTTCGTTGACAGCCGGGAAGCATTTACAGTCATTCAAGGTAAACTACTTGTCTTTTCTTCAATATTCGGCGTTTAATTCAATGCTTGCTGTGTGTTTTTTATGTTCTAGAGATCGGAAAGAAAAGAATTCTGGAGATTTTGAGGAATCATTTGTTGCAAGTATTTGTTTTTGTACGATATTATATAGAATTAGGAGTTTTGTAGAGTTTCTGAGTTCAAATTTGTGCTAAAGCGTTGTGCTTTTCTGTATCTTGAGCGAAATTACGACAAATCTTTTGGCAAACTTGATTAATTGTCAGCTTGTATAGCCAAGGTTAGTATTTTAACTTGCATTTTGAGCTTAAACTTGGGTGATTCTTTTAAAATTTTCCTAGCTTTATATGCATGCCACCATATCTTTTGTTCTATATCAGGAGTTTATAGAGTCTTATACTGCAATGTTATGATAGTTGAGTGAGCTTTGACACTAACTTATGATTGGGAATTTTGGTATTTAGATTAGGAGTATGTTTTTCTACTATTATTATTATTCTATTTCCTGATTCAAGAATGGTATCGGAATTCTAGCTTTAAAATCACTCTCATACTTATTTGGCTTCAATATGTGTTTAATAAATGGTATTTGTAGTAAAAGTTGTAGGGATTATATAAAATAACCATATTGATTAAGGCATCTATTTTGTGGTCCTTTTTCTCTTTCTTCTCTTCGTAAATTTTGGACGGTCTAATTTACTAGTATTGTGAACACCAGTTACATGGAAAGATTTTTAGCGCTAGTACACATCTCCATAATTTGATTCTTTTTGCTGCCTCTTATGCCTCTGTATGGTTAATTTATATTTGCCTTATTTTTAGTTTGATCTTTTTAGTTGGTTGAAATGCATAAATCAAAACTTTTTCACCCATCCATCTCTGAAATGCATTTGCATGTGCCTATGGTCATCACTGCGTTTTTTTTTAATATCCTTTTTTAATTTGTTATGTTTACAGCCTAAATGATAGTGAAATTATGTGTTTAGCTTGTTGCTTCTCCTATTCAGGGATATTTGAATTTTACCAGCCAAAAGTTTTCTTTTATGCAGAGGCTTAATGTTGCGATGATTAGAGTTACTGAAGCATTAAACTAATTTAAGTTAAAAATAAAACATCATGTTTTCAGAACTAGGCTTTAAAGGATATTGCTTTTTCCAAAATGCCCACCTACTAGTCTTTACAATGTCATTGATCAGTAGCACCTGCTGATTAGGAGTTTCAATAGCTGGCATATCACTCTGATGGGAAAAGATTTCACTGGTTATATTATTTGAGTATGTGAGCCACTCATTCTTTTTGTTTTTTTGAGTGGATGACGATCCAGTATCCTCAATTGTCAATTTACCATTCCAACAAGTTCGTTGTCAACTGCATTCATTCCTTTGTGAAGAAAATTTATTTTGTTAGGATCTTGTATTGTGGCACTCATAAAAAATTTCCGCTTTTTTTTCCTTATTTCTTATTTTATGACTTTTATTTGAATGTTTGGATGCTTGAATTTAAGGTACATGCAGCTATTGCTGAAACTGACCAACCGAAATGGTGGGAAAAGAATGCACCAAATATGATTGACATTCATTCAACACAAGAATTTTTGAATGCCTTAAGTGAAGCTGGTGATAGATTAGTCATTGTTGAATTTTATGGAACCTGGTGTGCTTCTTGCCGGGCATTATTTCCGAAGGTAATGCATCTTTTGTCACTTGATAACTTCGTTGTGGTCTGGACTCCATAATACCAGTATTGGTGTTTGGATTAGAATACTTTGCCATATTGATGGAAATTATACTCTTTGAACACTTCAGTTATTGCTTCATTAACAACAGATGAGTGGTTTGTTGTGACTAACCTCATTTATACTGATAGTTTCTAGTCATATTAAGATACTATACATGATGTGATGGAGTGCCTTAGAGAGAATATGTAATTTTTTCATTTAATATTTACAGGTTATACTACTTGTTAAGATTCTTATAGGAAATTATTTCTTGTTTCTCTGTTACCCTTTTTCTTAATCTGTTCTTCAATAATCATGATAATTTTCTCTTGATTTTTTTTGTTCATGTGATGGATTTGGCAGCTCTGCAGAACAGCCGAGGATCACCCTGAAATATTATTCCTGAAGGTCAATTTTGATGAGAACAAGCCGATGTGCAAAAGTTTGAATGTTAAGGTCCTTCCTTATTTTCACTTTTATCGTGGAGCCCATGGACAACTCGAATCATTTTCATGTTCCCTTGCTAAGGTAAGTGTTTAATTATCTTTATCCCTTCCTAATTTAGTCACAAGCTTGTTTGGTCAGCTTGTATGTTGAACCCCAAGAGTAACTAATATCTAATTGGTTGCTTGGATGTAGAACATAGCAAAGTTGCAGTAGATATAAACACATAAAATTTTATCTGTCCGTGAGACAATTACTTGCAGCACAAGCTGGAAGAAGAGACTTAAGGCACAAAATTCAGGTTTAGGAAATACCTTGCTCATTGAAATGAGATTGTTGATGTGAAATATATTTCAGGGCATTGTTATCAAATTAAATTCTTAATCTAGTGCATTTGGGTTGATTGGTTAACTTTTCGGGGGTTAGGGAGAGAGAGGGTCGATTTGATATTGTGTTTGTGATGACTTCTAAGCCATACCTGTTGTGGGATGAAAGTTTTAAATGTCAAATATAAGTGCAAAAATCCCACTAAAAGATGGTGTTTCTACACATTTTTAGCTTTGTTTTTAGAGCACAACACAGGAACCACAATCTGAAACGAATATAGAAGTTGGTCAATAAAATTTAAGAGTGCTTTGATTTAAATGACACTTCCCAATATTCACTGGGCTTTGCACGGCATGAAGATTATGCTGCTACTCATATAGATTATAGAGAACATCTTTATTGTACATCTGGCTTCTATTTTTGTTTTCCTTACATCTTTTTCTTTTCAAATCCATCTGCAGTTTCAAAAAATAAAAAATGCTATTGAACTCCATAACAAGGCTCGTTGCAGCATTGGTCCAACAAAGGCAGTTGGAGATCTCAATCTTGAAATCATCTCTGCTCCGGCAGACAAACTTGCAGGATCAAGCTGAAGTGTTAAACATAGGATGCGTAATGAATCATTTACCTACCAAGATGCATTGCTGTGTATGTTGCTATTCACTGGTATTGTGTATATTGGCATTTTTTGTTTGTAAAAGAAGTGAACACCTAGCATAAGATTCTATTCAACTTCATTCTTTATCATTAACATTGGTCTGGCCAGTCATATATGCAAGTTAATGTAAGTTAACGCATATGGAAATGAAATTCTACTTTCTGATTATATTTGGAAAGGAAATACTTCTCTGTTTTATGAGTTTGCTTGATTGAAGGGCTACTCATAAGTATAGAACTCTGCTCTTTTTCCGCCTCGCTGATAGTTCAACATATAACGTGAAATCTGCAATATGAGAACTTGGATTCACGGCATGCTGTGGATTTGATGTATGATGTTAGAGAAAAGTTTGGGAGAGACGGTCTTAACGGGACTATCTAATAAAAATACATCAGGTGTTATTTTTTTTTCTTAGTACATGAATGATTTAGTTGATCAGTTCCACTTAAATTTTTTTTTACGATGTTACAATATACATTGAGATAGAGTCACCTTAGTATTTGTTGATATAATATTTTCTTAAGTACAGTTATTATATAATAAAATTATGAATATTAACTATTAATATAAAATTAAATAAATTTTATAAAAAAAAAAATTATTGTTATTAAATACATTTATTAGTTTCAAATTATAGTGTAAATGTCACTATTTTAAATGCTGTCTTAATAAATGATGGCTCACCTGTAATTGAGATTTTAAGCGAACGATGTGTTTATCTTTAAGTGAGATTTTTTTTTGGTCGGAACGAAGTTTAATTCTTAAAATCTTCAAATAATTTAGTCTTCAATTCGATTCAATGATGTTTCTGCACAGTACACTAGTCTCCCATGTCGTAAATCTTCAAAGTTGCAGAACCTGCAACCGCATGCAGGACTACTCGCTCTGCAATCACAGCCCATCGTAGCCAGTGCCGTCCAACTCGCTAGAAATAGCAACCACACTTGCTCGCCGCCGCCCGCATTAGCGCTTTTAGGTACCATCATCCTATTCTTAGCTTTTCCTTCCTTTCCTCTTATGCATAATCAATTTCGTTTACTCTCCCTTTCTGGAGGACGTGAGAAATCGACTTGAGAGCTCTTGTTTTAATGGATATGAGTCAAAACACATACGAGCACAATTACTATGATTATTTATATCTGAAGGTTACATTCAAATATTTTTGGTCGATTAGGTGGAAATTTTGCCTCTAATTGTGTTTCATTTGTCGCTTATAGTATTTCTGGTATAGCTATCTGTCTAATCATCTGGGTATATGCACACAAAGATAAGTTGATATGCTCCGACACCAGAAAGGAATTTAGGAAATTGGGGAAAAGAGCATTGACAAGTGCACATATAATGCATTCTTATCTGTCCGAAGTCCTGGCTTTCCAAGCATTTCAGGCTTTAGACTCAATAATGTAAAATTAGAGTTAAAATTTGACCAGAGTACTTAAAATGCCACAATTGGTGATGCCCGCTTTGCTTAGGCTTAGGCTTTCAACTCATTAATTAATTTAGTTTTTCTCAGTAAAAAGTGTGCTAAAAAATTCATTAAATCAGAAAACAAATAATTTTAATTATTTAAAATAGGTAAATTCAAATAATTGAGAAATACGAAAAAAAAAACAGACTTAATATTAGTGAATTGTTTAATTAATCTATTTTAAATGACCAATTGAATAAATACCTTATTTAATATTTTTATAGCATAAAAAACAAATTATGATCAAATCAAGTTAAATCAAATATATATATCTATATATATATACAAAAAAAAAAAAAATTCCCTCCAACCTACAAATCTCGAGCTTCCTTTGGCTTTGGTATGTTTTAAAAATAAAATTAAAAAATATTTAATAACACTAATTTTTAATAAAAAAAAAATATATTTTTATAATATATTTTAACATCTAAAATTCACTAATCTTCTCCACAATAATTATAATAATAAAAAGAATACCTTCCACTTTTAAATCTTCTTCTTCTTCCTATTCTTGTTCATTTCATGCATTTCCACACACCTAGCCAATATTTCCTCAAACTCTTCTTCTTCACAAGGAAATTCAAGCCCACCCTCTTGCTCATACCCATATTCATCTGCAACACTATCCATCAAAACCCTAAAATCAGGCATCGATAAATATGTCATCGGAATCACAAACCTGCGTTGTTCCGGCCCTACGTACACTGCCAAGAACCCTTTAGGGACCCGTTCTAGATACTTGGGATCTTGTCTACCATCAGATAACTCTCCCATGAACAACGATCTCTTCGAGTTCTCAGCATAATCGAAATACTTCTCTTTTCTTCCATGATTATCATTTTGAGGCCGGCATAGCATTACCCGGAGGATTTTCGGCGGCTTCTTGATGAAACATGCATGTTGTATCTTCTTCCCGGAGTGCATTTTGAGTACTATATATTGGAAAATTTGATGTAAACTGGATAGGGATCTTGCATTTGAACCATGCAATCAAAAGGGTACAATAATAATAATAATAATAATAGAGAAAAACTTCTTGCATATGTATACGCAAAAGCTATTCTCTAAGGGAAAACATATCCATGGTCTGGTGTAATATATTCAAGTATAGAAATAAAGAGAGAGCATTTTGGGCCACAAATTTTGAAAACATAGCAAGTTGCCCCACATTTTTTTGTGACATTTCCTACGTATTAGCTGGTTTTTGAAACTATTTTTGGAAAGCAATTGCGGTATATTATTAATATTGGTGGTTTGTGATTCTATCCCATTCTTGGATTTATTTTAGGATGATAACAACGCAGTCCCTACATTTTTGACAAAATAACAAATTAATATATACTTTAGTTGTTTTTGAATTTCATGTAAGTCTGTATAGAAACCATACACTCAATGACTGATTTTGATGTTTCACTAAACTTTTAGAGGCTAATTTTTTGTTACCTCATTTATATTTTTACAAATTTATTAAATCAGGAATATTTGAAACTTTTGATTGGAAAAAAAAAACAGTTTAAGTGATCATTAACGTTTATCCTAAATTTAGGAACAATTTTAATCATAATTGAAAGGTTAAGAAATTGTAATTTTATTTTCTTGTGTTTTTCAACTTAATTATAATTTCATGTTCACCCATCTTTATGCTAGATTAATTTATAATAAATATATTTTAGAGTAAAAGAATTTTATACCTCTATTTTTTTCATAATATATCCACTTTCGTTCAAGATTTTTCAACTTAATTATACTTAATTATTATTTTCTTGGGTTTATATTTATGTATGATTAATTTAGCATAAAATTCATAAGTTTTACTTTACATAATAAATGATTTGTGATCTCATGCAGCTATGGATTCATCTATTTGGAATATAAAACATTATATAGAAATTAATACTAAGATTTAATATATATTATATTAACAATTCTTCAGCGATTATACAAGATACATCAACATCATACACTCAAACTAATAGCTACAATTTCCAGAACTAGAAATGCATACTCAAACTGTCAAACACATACAGGCAATTGAATCCTCACAACCATTCCATATTATACAAAAATTAATGCTAGGGATACAAATTCATATACTTAGTATTTGTAAAACTGATATGATTAATATTGTATTATTCTTACATATCTCACGTAATTCCCATTTTTTTTTTTTTACTCTCGTAAACTTTTACTTATTTCAATGAAAATATAGGATATATGATAACCATACAATACTCTTATATTAGTGTGTATATAGAATTTATATACTTAATACTATTCTTATTCAAATATACAACCAGGTTTTAGCCACCTCCACCTCCGAAATTCTTCCTTGGTATATAGTGATGGTCATTGACACCGCTTGGAGTGTACTCCCCCTTTGCATTTTCGCCGTCCTCAGCCAGTTTCCTGACGTTCTTCTGTGCCTCATGCTCATGGGTTTCCGAGCTCAACGTCCTTCCGTTTGCAGCCAAGCAAGAGCTGATCAGTATCATGAGGGCTAGAGCGAGCACTTGAAATATTCTTGAACTCATTGGATCGACTTTTGCTGTTAAACAAACAAAATTCAAATATTTAATAAAAGTTACCGAGGCTACCAAGCTTGGAGATGGATGTAGAATATCTACTTACCTAGACAGAGATCGAGAGCAAAGAGTAGTGAGAATTTGTGGGAAGGAAGGAGAAGTTTGAACTCTTTATATAGAGTCATACTAGGGTTTATGTTATTGATAGTTATCATATAAATTTTGGTGATGGATTGCCCACCAAACGAGATAATATTAGTTAAAGTAGTACTAAAAATACAAATTTTTATATACAAATTGCGGTGATAGTTGATGTAATATAATTATCTTAATATTGACATATAATATTCTAAAATTATAGGACACGTGATAGAAATATAACTTAATTATCAAATCAGTTTATAAGAATAAATTTGTACAGTAATTTGTCTATTTAACACCTTTTTTATTAGGTGGGATGACAATATTATTTAAAAAAATTATTTTTAAAATGATTGATTTGAGACAAAACTAACTTTTTCTCCTTGTTAGCACTACAAATAGGAAATTTCCACTGATAATAGATTTTTGTTGAAACAAAAGTCAATGAGGCACAATGGAAGAACTGTTCTATTTCATTGCGATGTCAAACGTACCATGGTCACTCTATGAAGTTCCTTCTAACTTCAAAACTCATTTGTGAAATGGGTTTCATTTTGATGAGACATATGGATAACTTTTTTGGATGAATGATTAAGCACTTACTTCCAACGAATTAGCTCACAGTCAGAAATATAATTAACACTTGAAAATTGGATAGCATCTTCTGAGGCATATCCATATGTCCACAGCATAAATCAAAATTGAGTCCATTTGGCTACTCAATATGCTATAATATTCTCCTAAATTGATGAATTTTCCTTTACTTTTTCCATTTTGAGTACACAAGAAAATGATACCTTTTGACATTATTAATTTTCCACTTCCGTAAACAATGGTCACATTCTTTATATACCTAACACCTGTTATAACACTTATCAATGATATTATTTATTTTAATTCAATTCTTAGGACAAAAGATCTCGTTGAAATGTTAATTTCAACACCACATATATAAACTAGAAATTTTTTCTTTCATTTTGATGTGGAACTCAGTTTATTTTTATTCAACCTACAAGTTTCTTTCTAGTTTGTCCCTAAACCACCATCATCACATTAGAGTGAGACTCGATTTATTTCTACCTTCAATTATCCTTAAAAGTCTGTCAGTAGTCCTTTTTCAAGCTTTTTTTGGTTTCGGTGTTACTTTTCACCCTCATCAGAACCGGGTCATTACAGACCCACCAATTTTTATGGTTTTGTTTTTGATAATTGACCCAAACCCTTCTTAAAATGTTTTATTGATATATTGATTCTACTTTCACATATATAGATCATAAGCTTTCTCTCTTATTCCGAAGTAGAACTTAGTTCATTTATATCATCAACTATCCTTAAAAGCCTATTAAAAATCGCTTTTTACTCAATTTTTTTTTTCTCGATACTTATTGCCACCCTTGTAAGAATTGGGTTGTTACAGTATATCACCCACTTTTATTTTGCATTGATTTTGGAAAATTTGTAGGGGAAATATTAAATTAACCAACGGCCTCAGAAAGTGCTTTAATTTTATTGTACAATAAAACCTTAGAAAGCGAAATTTTTCTGATAGTGCCTAATACTCGTCTTCACTATTAGTGAATCAGATTCAATTTATACTCATTACACGAGATGGCTTTGTCAATGAGATAATGTAAGAGATAAATTTTTTTGGTGGTTGTTAAATTCTTACGTACAATTGACGTAATATAATAATATTAATTGTCCTATAATCTACATCGTTTAATATTAATAGTTGTATTTATTTTATAATTTAATTAATTAATAATATTATATTATATAAATCTATACATAAGAATATATAAAAAACTTTTATCTCTAACACCACTTTTATCAATTTGATAATATAGTTGTTTTCACTCTTAGCTTGCACCAATTTATGGCAATTCCAATTGCTAGGTGACTGATTACTATGGCTCAATATTCATCTCGGCAATTATGATTTCTATATTTGTTTGTTTACGCAATTATTATAGATGCACTCAATAATAAAAAAAATGTAGTAAATGGTTTTGCATTATAAAAGAAGATCATCAATTATTATTATAAACTGCTTTATTCACACTTCTGTACTAATACCTATTTATGCAACGATCGTGCCTACCTCGTATAGGCTTTCAAAAGAGCTCCACAAAAGATATATAAATATTACCAAATGATACAAATAACGGTAAACAATCAAAAGGGATAGAAATTTAATAACTATTAATATATTAAAGAAGATTAAAAGAATTTTTCGTAGAAATTACTTAATAAATGATGTTATAAACAAAAGAGACAACGAGTTTAATTTCTTTTTTTAATTAAGATAACGTTGATACACGAAGGAGATTTATTAATAATAAAAAGAAAACGATTTTAATTTATAACACCTTAAAATCTGATATCTAACTAGCACATATGGAAATGAGGTAAAACTAAAATCGGTGCATCTAACATTCCTAAATCAATTTTTCCTTATCCCTAAATAAAATTGATTACCTTTTTTTCATAAATAAACTTCAATAAAATGGAATTAAATTAAAGAAAAATAAATTTTAAAAATGGGGGGACATACCAACCTTACCCCAAAGGTACAGAACAAAATATTACTGAAATCTGTAAGAGGGATGCCCAAGCTTATCCTGAGCTATTTGATGCTTAATTTAATTAAGAGGACATCACTAATTTAAAGTATTACCTGACCTAGATTTCATTAATTCACTACTGAGAAACGAAAGAATGATTCATTAAAGACAACATATCTAGCAATATACACTTTACCAGAAGCCTGTAAGCATTTTGTAACCCTTGTGAAATGAACTATATCCAAGAAAAGTACATAGAGCACTGTGATAGTTAAGTTTATGAGATTGATAAGGTCTAAGTATGGAAAACATGCACAGCCAAACACCTTTAAAAATTTATAATCTGGTTTATAAGTAGACAGTTTGTCAAAGGGAGACATAAATTGAAACAAAGGTGTTGGCAATTTATTGATGATAAAATCTGAGGTATGGAATGCATCCCACCAAAATCTAAATGCCAAAGATGCTTGAGCAAGAAGTTTTATACTCAGTTCTACTATATGTCCATGTTTTCGTTCAACTACCCCATTCTGATGACAGGTATAAGGACAAGAATATCTATATAAAATACCTTGTTGTTTTAGAAAGGGTGCAAAAGACAGAAATTCGCCTCCTGCGTCGATCTAAATGAAACATTTTAATGTTTCTCTTAAATTGCTTCTAAACTTGAAGATTAAATTGAGTAAAAGCAACCAAGGCTTTAGATTTCACCTTTAACGGAAAAATCCAAGAATATCTACTAAAGTCATCCACAAAGGAAATATAATATTTATATCATTCAGCAGAAATAACAGATGAAGGCCTCCTAAGATCAGCATATATCAAGTATTAAAAACAAGAGGTTCTAATATCAGTAGTCGGAAAATGAAGTTTATGAATTTTGCCAAGTCGACAAGCATTAAAGAAATCCACAAGGTTTATTGAATTAACAGCAAAAGTTCCTGAACACAAAGTTTGGACAGTAAGAAAACTCTGGACACAAAACTTAGGTACTACAAAACAAGAAGAAAGCATTGAACTATGACTTGAAACTTCAGAAATACCATGAGAATGCTCTAAAGTAGATGAAGATGAAGATAAATTGAGCAATAACTTATGCACGCCCTTCACAAAACTCACTATATATTTGAATAACTAGTTTTTAAATTTATTTCACAAAACTCACTATATAACAATATGAACTTACAGGTGAAAAGGAATGATAAGCTACTTACACATAATTACTTGAACCAATTGAAATTTTGACATAAAGTTCAGGACTTGCACATCAAAAAATATGTTAAGCCATTTACATATAATTACTTGAGCTTGTAGAACTTTTGACATAAAACACCGTTTCAATTTCTAAAAATATAAAACACCAGTTAAACATTATTTATTATTAACGGACTCGAAAACAAAAGCTTCATAACAAAGTTAGAGACATACCAACTTCTTGTTACATAATGGTTATCATTTAGTCAAGGGTCATTCATGATTTTGAAAATAAGAAAATATATAAATGGGATGAAAATGTCATAGGAGAATTATTAAGGTTTATTTGTCTAAAGTTAAAATTTAAAAAAATTATATATTATTAAAAATATATAAAAAATTAATGAAATTTTCCTTCACAGATTCTACAAAGCGGCTAGAATATGTTATTTTTTTTAAAAAACCATGACTGAGTACTTGTCAAGTATTAAAATTAGTTGGATTAATCTTTATACTAGTTGTCAAGTATTAAATATAAAATTAAAATGAAGACAAAAAATAAGTGAATATAAAAACAGAAAAGAAATCAACACAAATATAGAATATAAATAAGACCGTACCGTACATCATTGATAATGTTTACGGCTTATAAATTTTTTTTAAATCCTAAATAATTCAGGGTGGACCAAGAGCAAATGAACTAGCAAATGAACTTAGCAAAATCATGAAACATCATAATATCTGCTTTTCTAAAGTTTTATGTTGCTATAAATAAAGATACTAATTTTCTATTATGGTCAAATTGGTTTATTTTTCTGAAAAATAAACAGCATTTCAATTAACCAAAATAAATAATATTACAATAATGTATACAAATATCCGGATTGACCTGGGTCGGACACCTCGATTACAAAAAAAAAATCTGGATTAATTTAGAGTCAACTCATTATATTGTATGCAATTAACCAAATCATTCACTTGAAATTAGGGGTGATAACTTAGGTCACAATATGATTATTCGATACGAATTTGATATAATTAAACGGATTCGGATTTGAAAATTTTGACACAAATAATAATCGAATCGTATTCGTATCAGATTTGGATTTAACCTTCTAAATTCGTTTATTCATTTAAAACACGATTAAAACACAATTAATTAAATGAATAATCATATTTAAATAAATAATTATTTAATATAATAATTTTATTTATTCATATTTAATACTTAGTTTATATTTAAATAGTTAGTTAAATAGGTTAAATTTTATATTAATTAATTAAATAAATTGAATAGATTATATCAAGTTAATAATCCAATTATATTGTATTATATCACCTATTTAAAAAATAAATGACACGATTAATAAATAGATCGCAATCGAATTGAGAATTCTTGACAAGTTTAATAAACGGACCAAATTTAGATGAACACAAAAAAAACTGTAAATTTATTTATACGATACGAATACAAATTGTTTATCCGAATTGATACACTTATTTGAAACTCATAACCAACGAAAAAAAATAGTGCACAAAAGGTTATATATATCAAGGGAATTAAAATGTAAAGTCTGCAAAATATGCTAAGCTTTGCCAAAATTATCTCTTTGATTCTTCCACATTACCCTCTACTTTTAGAGTTTTTTTTTTTTTTGAAAATCTACTTTTAGAGTTTCCTCTTTTAATTGATACAATGACAAATTTTTCAAACTTTTTTTCAAATCTACTTTTGAGCCATTAAATCTACATCTAAACTAAGAACCACCTTAAAAGAAAGAATAAAACTAATAATGATTAAAAAAAATATAAAATATTTTAGAGGAGATAGAGCTCCTAAAAAGTTTTTTAGTTCTTTTTGCACGATGGAGTCTAATTACCTCTTAGCTTTATTGAAAGAACCGAAATAGTATTTAATACAAGTTATATATTCTTATATTACACTAGTCATAATTCACTAGTGTAAAGATAATTTGCTCATTTTAGTAGGACCTTCGGGGTCTTATTTAAACAAATAAACAAATTGTATGCTTATTTGTGAAAATGTTAAGATTAAGTACCCATGTGTTATTAATACTCCAAAATCATATACGCACGAGTGTGGTACTTTGTTTTTAATTTTTATGCGCAGAGTTTAAGGAAAAAGATAAAATGAACAGAAAATTATGACGTAATGGCTGTCTTCTCATATGTACTTCACTTTCCTTGTCCTGTATATGCCGCCCGTAGATTCTTACCCTTCATTCAAAATCTATGTACAGTATAAATCGTTATATCACTTCCCATTTTGTGTAGCTCTACTCAGAAAACACTCCCTTAATGGGTTCCTTTTTACCTTCTTTCATAATTATTGCAAGAAAATAAACCAAATCCCTCGCAATTGGTTGTGAATGGGGTTTCAACTCTAAAACTCTTATACCACCTCAGGAGATTTTACGAGTTGAACTAAACGACACCCACCCTTTGTTCAGTTTCTTATGGAAAAACCGTTCAAGAAGGATAACACAATCGGGCACATCATTCGTGTCATACAAGTTATGAAACGTTGGAAAGTTATGGGCCTCAAGCAGAAACATATTCTCTCTGACTCAGACTCCGATTCCGATGGCTTAGCTCATTGCATTCCTTCTGGTTTTCTTGCTGTTTACGTTGGAGAAGTTCGAATGCGGTTTCTGATCCCAACGAGGTTCTTGAACCTTCCAATCTTTATATATCTTCTGAAAATAGCTGAAGAAGAATATGGGTTCAATTTCAGTGGAGGTATTGCGTTGCCTTGTGAAGTTGAATTCTTTAAGGAAGTGTTGAAACTTCTTGAAGAAGATGAGAAGAAATATGGAAACCTAGGGCCTCATGGATTCTTGAAGTTGATTCGTGAAAAGGGTTTTGACTCATCTTCATGCAAGAAAGAAAACCATTTTGTCAAGAGGCTCATCCCAAATTTATTGCATAGACGATAATATTTCGGGCTGCTCATGTTGCATCCCAACTTTCATCCTACTTGATTTATTGCACAGACGATAATATACCAGTAGGCTTCTCAAATTGTATCATAACTTTGTGATCTCACTTTCACAAAACTAGAGTTTAAAACTTTAAATGTTATTAATCTGGGTTGGTTTTCACAGTAAAAATTTACGTGTGTTTATTTTATTTTTAGTTTTTGTATGGCGATCTTCTGATCATAGAATGCCATGTTGTGTTTCAAAATAAATATTTTCTTTTATTTTCTATTTTGTTTAGTATGCATAGTGTTTTCCTTTATCAAAAGAACAAGAACTATTTAAATATTCTCATATCCAATATGAATGAATGTATGTGATTCTATTAAACAAATATTCATGTGATAAGTATTTAATTTTTTTTCCTATAGCTAATTAAATTATGTATATGATACAACATTTCTTTCATTTCTTATAATTATTATTATGATTAATTCCTTAATTTAAAAATATTAAAAGAAAAATATTAAACCACTTACATACATTTGTTTTGAAGAGAGTGCTTTTAGGTCAAGCAATATTTTAATAAAATAATTCATAATTTTGAATTCAAAATAACTAATAAAATTAAATAAATTGGACGAATTTAACTTTTGTTTCGTCTTCTAGGACGAATAATTCGTTTTGAGTGCAAGTTGCAGAGTATTTTACATAATAAGCCACAGTTTAAAAATAATATTAAAAGTACAATCTTTTTTATAAACTATTATGTAAAAATTAATATAACATAATGGTTTAAGTTCTACATAATTTATTTTTTATTAACTATATTAATTTTATATTTTAATTAATCAATATTATCAATTTATCATACTATATTAGTTTGTATATTGTATAAAATTTTATATCTCTAGTATTACTTGTGACTTAAAAACCACCACACTATAATACTAAAGAAAAAAACTTATCAGTTATGCAATAATTTTTATCCAATATTTTTATTTTAAGTTGGTAAAATTAATGAATAATAAAAAACAAGATGATGAGAAAAAACAAGAATAAAAATATAGAATAGAACAATACTACAAATACGACCGTACATCATTGATAATGTTTAAAGCGATAATTTAATATAATATTAAATAATTATGATTTTATTGTCTTTCGAATTTTTATAAATATTAAAAATTAAAATAATTATTTGAATTTACTTACCAAAGTCCACTACATAACAATGGATTTGCACATATGAGAGATAAAGTTAAATTACTTGTGCATAGTGGCTTAGTAGAAATTGTTACATACAATAAGAGTGTTATTTTTCAAATATAAAAGAATTGTATTAGGAATACAAATTTTTTGCACGAACTTATGTGCATAATTTTATTGATTAATGAAAATATAAAATAAATATAATTAATAATAATAAATCACGTAGACCAAATGAGAATTAAAATTATTATGTCATATAAGTTTATACGTATATTTGTATTTCTAATATTATTTAATACAAAACACCAATTAACCCATTATTATTAACAAACTCGAAAACAAAAGCTTCATGACAAAAATAAAGACAAACCCCGTTTGTTGTTAACTAGTTGTTATTGTTTAGTCAAGACTTGGGTCATTCGTATTGTTGAAATCAACGTTAACTAATAACAAAATGATATAAACATATGAATTTAACTTTTGTTTCATATCTAAGGATGAAATATTTATTTCTATATAATTTAAATTTTATAATATTAATATAAATATAAATTATTCAAAGTTATAGGAGAATTATTAGAGTTTATTTGTATAAAATTAGAACATGAGAGGGTACATATCAAGTGCTAAAAGAAATCTTTATATCAAGACAATAAAAAACTAATAAAAAAAAACACTATAATTTTAAATTGTGTCCTAATTTGCATTTCGAGTGGTGATACAATTTTCACTAACATAGATTTAAGAATTTAAATATCACAGTGAAATTTTAGGTATTTTTATTTTATTTTTAATTTTTTTATGGTGATCTTGTGATCATAGAATACCATACCGTGCTTCAATATAATATTTGCCTTTACTTTCCAATTATGGATAGTGTTCTTAGTAAGATTTTTTTTTTTTTAACAAAAGAACCATTTAAGTATTGCCCA
>JAVXUL010000019.1:6052492-6068287 GCA_035590515.1 Trichilia minutiflora
CATCCCTGGGAAGCCCTCTCATCCTTGAGAGCCGTCTCATCCCTGGAAAATCGTCTCATCTCTGGGAAGCCCTCTCACCCTTGAGAGCCGTCTCATCCCTGGGAAACCCTCTCATCCTTGAGAGCCGTCTCATCCCTGAAAAATCGTCTTATCCCTGGAGAGCCGTCTCATCCCTGAAAAATCGTCTCATCCTTGAGAGTCGTCTCATCCTTGGGAAACCGTTTAATCCCTGGGGAACCCTCTTATCCTTGAGAGTCGTCTCATCCCTGGGGACATTTCGCCTCATCCTTAGGGCTATTTCGTCTCATCTCTGGGGGCAATTTATGTCACCCTTGGGGCCATTTCACCTCATCCCTAGAGGTTGTTTCGCCTCATCCTTGGTGGCTGCTTCGCCTCATCTTTGAAGGCTGTCTTCCCCTCCCCTGAGGATGATCTCCTAGGACTCCAAGGTGATTCGATTCGACCTGAGATTTATCATTATTTTTTATTACTATACTACCTTATTCTCGGTTGTCTTTTCATTAAAGATTACTGATACTGAGTATTTTTGCTCGATACCGATCCTATTCGCTCGATGACTCCTTCTCCTAGTGCCCGAATTGACTATTTAACCGTAAAATTTCCGGGCACTAGTCGAGCTTCCTTCTAGTGTTACGGTTGGCTCTTAAACCCTAAAATCCCCTAACACTAGTTTGAGCCTTATGACATCTGCGTCATACTGTATAAATCTCATATCGTGTCACGCATTCTGAAAGGATAAGACCTAACTCATATTAGGCCGGTTAAGTCCTGATCAGTGTCAGATGCTTTCTCCTAGTGCTACGGTGGGTTTTCGTCCTAAGATGATTAGAGGCGCCCCCAAAATTGGGCCAGGCTTGTAAATCCAATAAGTCCCAAGGGTTTTCTCATACTGGGTCAGGCTTGTAAACCCAGTAAGTCCTGGGCGGATCGGGGTTATAAACCCAGTAAGTCCCCGAGGTTTCCTTAGAAGAGGGACGCCGCAACATATCCTCTAACACTAGTCGAGCTTTATCCCTGATCCGTGTCAGACCCCTTAACTCTTAGTTTGCGTCAGGCATCCTGAAAGGTTAACACCTGACCTGTATGAGGTTATTTAAGCCCTGACCAGGGTCATATGTTTTCTCTTAGTGTTCCGGTTAACTGTTTAGTCATAAAATCCCTAGACACTAGTCAAACTTTATTCTTGATCCACGTTAGACCTTTGTAAATCCTAACCTGTGTCAGGTACATTCGTATTTCTGAACTTACGCACTCGATAATTTGGAGCTCTCTTGCTCTATATTACAGAGTTTATTCGCTCGATGTTGAGCTTATGGGCTCGATGATTCTGGGCTCGCTCGTTCGATGGTGTCAAGATTTCGTACAGAGCTCCGATCCCTGTGAGATTTCCTATGTAAACTGTAATTTTCAGTAAAAATTTTTTTTTCTGAAAACTGGGGAACTTGATGTTGGTGGTGATTTGAAACCCCTGTTGCATATTTTCTATCAAATCAATGGTGTGGTCCCCATCCCCTCTGAAATACAGCCATCCTATGGCTTCTTGGGGCTGTCACCCTGCCACCCTAATCTATCAAATCATCCTCTTCTTTATAAAAACACCATCTCCTCCCCTAAAAAGAACTAAATGTGGCTTGATCCCCTCATCGAAGAAAAGAAAAAATTGAGAAGAAGAAGAAGAACAATAAGAGAGAGAAAGATAGAAAAAATGAGAAAAGAGAGAAGAAGGGGGTACATAGACAGTTTGAAAATAACTCAAGTCCAGTCATAAATACAAATATCAAATAGTCACTCCTCAACTATGAGCTATTCCTCATTTATTGTAAGAAATTCGTTGAAGATTTTTATTAGTGGGTTTATAAAAGTCGTCGAATATTTTTTACGCAAACAAATTAAATGACTGAAATTTGGACTTGACTAAAATCTAAGTATAAATGATATGTTTATTTATTTATTTACTTTTATTAAATGTCCAAACAGCAAATTTGAAAAAAATATTTTAATAAAAATATTATTTTAAAGTAATATATAAATTTAAAATTATATTTTACAAAAATTTAATTATATATGTTAATACAATAATTTTAAATCGAATATTTGTATGATATATGAATTAAAATTTTAATTTTAAAAAATTAAATTCTATTATTTATTTAATTGAATAAGATGATAATTTCTTTATATTAAATAAATTTAATTTTAAAACTCTCTTTTACATAAAGATTTCGTGTAGATAAACTTTTTAACTTAACCTGAAGATTTAGCTCTCTAAAATTAAATCAACTTGTATAACCTGAAGATTTTTATTTTTTTTTTCTAATATTTTTATACTGAAGATTCATACTGAAGAGACCCTACACCAACTTATCTCGTGAGAGGTTGTGATGATACAAAATAAGCTCGAGGCAACATTTTTTTGACGGTGGTAATATAAAAACTGAAAAAATGATGAAAAAAAGATAATATTAGACAAGAGAAATAGATTAAAAAAAATTACAGAGAATTTAAAATTTATATGAGAGAAAATAAATTAATAGAATAAGAATATTGTTGAGAATTGAAATAATGATTTTATTTAGGCCTTTTTATTTAGAAATAAATTAAAATTTTTAATTTTATTAAATTAAGACATTTTAAATAAATTTTTAGATTATAATATTCAGACTTCTGACCAAAAACAAAACAAAACAAACCCCTGAGATGAGACATGGAAAATTTTAGTTTTTAATCGCATCTAAACTGTTAGCCAAAAATTGGAATCATTTAACGCGAATAGAAT
This sequence comes from Trichilia minutiflora, assembly GCA_035590515.1. Lineage (NCBI taxonomy): Eukaryota > Viridiplantae > Streptophyta > Magnoliopsida > Sapindales > Meliaceae > Trichilia > Trichilia minutiflora. Next base: position 6,055,290 of record JAVXUL010000019.1, read on the forward strand.
CGGTTGATTTTTTTTTGGTTAAAGGTATTTCACAATCAGGAGCCAGTAGGCAGTTCGTTAACGATTTCCTCTAACCCTTGTATATCTGAGCGCAGGGCCACTTGTGTCTCACGCGCCACCAGTAGATAAGGTGACAATGTCGAGTTATCTCTGGAAAAAATACGCCGACTATGTGTACACAAAATGGGAAAGAACTCTACTTTGGGAAATGATTGAACCGTACGGAAGACCCAAATCTTTTGCACCTCTCATCACTATCTATGTTACAGCTTTCTACACTGGTGTCATCGCCTCGGCTATTACTGAACAACTCTATAAGGTAAGTCATATCTCAATTACTGTTTGTTTGTTTAGTTTCAGTTCTTGCATTACATGGGTCTATGTTTGGCTACTTGAAATTTGGTTTACATAGATAGCTATCTTTCTAGTCATCTGGTTATATGCATCACCAAGAGAAGTTGAGAATGTTTAGAACACTTGAAAGGAATTCAGGAATTGGCTTTAAAGGAAACATATATAATATATGCATTATTTATTGTCTATAGGAAGGGCAGATGTAAACAATGTTTATCGTAGTTACTGTTTCATTCTCTCTCTGAAAAGTTTTATCAATTAATCGGGTGACAAAGATAGGCTTTCCAAGAATTGCAGTATTTGTTTTCAGAGAGTACAATTGAAATTAAAGATTGATCAGAGGTTTAAAAATTACACTATTGGTGATACCCAGAATTAATTGAGTTTTTCTCAGTTTTAAGTCAACATATAGTTCACTTTTCTACTCTGAAGCCTCAAATTCGCGAGCTAATTGATGTGTTTTATGTTGTTTAATAATTTGAACTGAAACTTAAGAATTGTAATTGCATTTCATCTTGAGCACTAATCATGTTTATCGATGGTTCACTCAAGTCTTGACATTTTGAAAGAATCGATATCAAATTCATTCACTTTCTTAAGCATTTCTGGCACACACTTGTGTACATCATTGATTGTAATTATATGCCTTGTTATCCACTCCATGTTATGGTCTTTTTTTGTCTTAATTTGCTTTTGCTTTTGTTGGTGAGTAGAATTTCTTGTAAAAATTAGTTAAAAGAGTGTCTTATACATGTGAATTGGATATGTTTAGTTGACTCTGTTGGCGCTTGAAAATGGCCATTTTATTTTGGGGCATGCAGATATGATCTGAGAGTTTTGCTCATTATGTTGAGCAGGAGAAGTATTGGGAAGATCGCCCTGGGGAAGCAGTGCCACTCATGAAACCAAAATTCTATTATGGACCATGGAAGGTATATAAAGGGGATGTCCTCCCACCAAATTAGTGAAAGCTATAAAATACAGTTCGAGAGTTCTGTTGAAGTTTCTTACTGTCTATTTGTGTCTATTGTATAAAGTTTACAGGTTTGATGGTACCTAGTGATAATATTTCTTTTTGACAAGAAATAATTAGAGCAAACATTGAGATGGTAATGATGCTTATTTTCTACCCCGATTGAGAGATAAGATAAAGTGACAAAAAAAAAAAAGATAGCTTATTTTGCATGCATTCATGCAGAGAAATCTTGGTATTTCTGTGAGATCCAAGAGATTTCTCTGGCTTTTCTATTGAAGCAATGCCCTTTTTGTCTAATTGTATACCTTGTTAAGAGATATGTAGCGGGGTTACTATGATATTCTTAATTTACACAAACAGTATAGATTTTATGTCGGGACTCATTTTTTCATTTATTGCACTTTTTTGTTTAATAGTCTTGCTATAATTAATTGCCGCTATTATCAATCTTACATGCTTCTCTCCCAAAATATCCTGGGACTGGGATGAAGTGCAACCCTCATTCAGTATTGTTTGTAAATCCTAAAGTTAGTATGTTTTTTCTCCCAAGTCAGTTTGTTTTGGAAGGAAAGTAGAAAATCAAGGGCCTCTCATTTTAGAGTCCTCAATCCAAATATCAAGTTCAATCTACTGTCTTGATCAACCATCAATAGATCATCTAACTGACTTATAATATCTTGTGCATCAGAAACCTAATTATATTATCTTGGATATCTATGTAGTTGCACTTGCACGCTCTTCTCTCCCCTTTTCTGTAGCATTTCTTGTTGATGATCACTAGAAAATAACGACCTATGGAACTATACTGATGGAGATGTCTGTAACAATGAACCCATCTTTCGTTGAAGGGGACACAGAGATCATAGAATCAGATGATTTATATCCATTCTTTCAACTTCCCAACATCATTTGGTAGCGTCATGGATATAATCCAAACAAATGTTGCCTTCATCCGCATGAACCATACTGTCATTGTATTGTCCGCTTTCTTCATCAGTTTTCACTGGAACCTCATTCCCTGATCATCTTAATAGTCATAGCAGTTGCATGGCTGTTCCTATATTTCTTGCTTGATCACGACTGATCAACTGTTTTTGGTTATGAGATTGATAAATGGCATTTTGATAATTGCCCTATTTCTAGCCACGATTGTTTTTCATTTACATTGGATGTGACCAAAAATGTTATAAATGGTGGTGATTTCGGTTCATGCTGCATTGAGAAATGATAATGATCATATGCTGTCTATAGATGATGAAAAAAAGTTAGGACTCTGTGACCGTTGCAACAAAGGAAATGGGTTACACCATTGCCTCTAAAGAATACTGCATCTTCCTCGTTTCCTTCTTCCTCTTAGTCACTTTTTTCATGCTTGTGTTTTCCATAAAGAATTATTTTTCTATGTGATTTTCTTTCCAGAAAGAGATAAGTACACTCTTGGTTTTCGAATTTGATTCTGTTGCTCTGTCTTGTTCATCTCTTCTTCTGTTGCTCTGTCTTGTTCATTTCTTCTTTCCTATTAACCAACACTTTGGCACATGCATCCAAGTGATTCGAAATTAATTTATGGATTCTTCGTATTAGTAGATATGTTGAGAACTTATGCACCAAGAGCTGTTAAGAAATTGAGATGATCTTTTGACTATGAGGCGTTGATTTTGAGCAAAATCAACGAGAACAATAAAACTGAGAACATTAATTTTGGAGACTTTCCAGGGCCATTGTCCAACAACATGAGTTCTGGAGATGTTTACCAAGTTAATACCATTTTCCTTTTTCTGGCACTTTAATACTCCTTCAAACTGCATCTCAATTGGTTATCAAGCTTAACTTGCTTGGTGGGACTTCAGAGATGAAACTAGATAACTCTAAAATAAAAGCCATCCATTAAAAAGCAGTCTTACAACTCCAAGTTCTTCCAAAATTTTATCCCAAACACTATTGTCTATGATGCATGATTCGCGTCTCCAAATTGTGTTTTATCTATTGTCCATTAATGCGAGCCAGCATTATTCATATAGGAAGCAATAATTTTAGGGAAATGATACCACTAATAGATCATCCTCAAAATCACTTAAAAGCAGAGTATTTATCAGCTATAAACATCAATTTACGGTTGGAAATACTGTTGCTGCAAAACAATAAAACTAACTTTTATAAAAGCTTTTAAACTTTTCGGCTTGAATGCGACTGCCACTCAAAAAGTGTTTTTTGCTGTTGCACTACTTTAGAAGGTTATAAAGAAGAGAGTAATGGATTTTGAGACAAGATTGGAATCAACAAGAAATGACTTGCACAGAAAAATAAAGTCAGAAATATTGAAACTCCAACGCAGCTATCTTCAATCTGCACCATCCACCATTGATGATGGTCCCAATACCAGTTCCTTTGATTTCCATCACTCTCAGGGAAAATCCATTGACCAACAGAAAGTTCAAAAAGTTTTATAAAAGAATCACCAACTCTTTTCATTCTAATTGCTATACTTAACTTATACTAATACTGTATTAAACTATTGATGACGATGGTAATCGTATAATTGTTGAAGGCTATCAAACAGTGGAAGAACAGAGCTCATTGCAGAGAGAGTCGGAGGTTAAGTAACAACAATGATAAGCTATTGCTTTGTTTACCATCCAGAATTTTCAACTGTTATGCTCGCAAATATGCAGTCAATATAGACTGTTCCTTTGTTTTCAAATGGCTTATCTCTCTGTTTCTGAATCTTGGAGCTTAGAATAAGAGTAAATTGATAACAGTAAGATCTAACAGTATATCACCAACTCAAAAGAAAGATATATTACGATTCACTCATTGATTCATTGATCCATTGACCCATTTATGTTGATGGAATTTGGTCACCATTACAAATGATAATATGATTCTAAACAACAGATTATTTATGATTTGAACCGCAATGAAACACATTGAAGTCACACTTAGGCGAAATCACCTGCAAAATCATCCTTGCCGTTTGTTCTTGCCCTACAGCAGCACCCTCTTTCTCCACCAACACTGCCGCAACAATCCTCTCATAACCGCCACCATTCCCACCTGCCACGTAAGCCACCAACGCCGCCTGCACCGGACCCAAGCTCGGATTATAAGCTGCAGACTCCATATAAGACCCCTTATAAACCTTTCCTTCATTATCCATTATCGCCACCCCGGATGGGCATTTACTGTACGGCGCATGAGACTTGATCGCAGCTTCTAAAGCTGCATACTTTAAGCTAATGGAGATGTCCGATATCCGACCATTACAGAGGTTTTGATGATGATTATTACCGTCTTCATTGATAAACGATAAACCGTTGTTATGGGTCTCTAACAATAAAGGAACATCTTTATCCAGAAGATCATCTGGACCGAACCGGTCCGGAAGAAAATGTGATAGTGGGTAAAAGTTACGTCCATGATCATCTTTGGTATCTGAATTTGCGTTTTCAGATGATGTAATTGAGATCTTAATATCAGGAGCGCCCCGGATTTCCTGCAAGAATTGGCGGCAATGGCCGCAGGGGGCGGAGGAGACGGCAAAGTATTGGAGTTTAGTCTCGGCATTGAGGATGAGGTTGGTGATGAGGAACTGCTCGGCGTGGACGGTGTACTGGAGGGGAAGACCCGGGAACTCGAGGTTTCCTCCAAAAAAGATCCGCCCCGATGAACCGAGTCCGACTACACCCACGTGGTAGTTGGAGATAGGAGGTCGTGCGAGGGTTTGCGCGGATTTGACTAGTGTAGGGAGGACCTGGGGGACTGTAAGGCCGGATCTTTTAGCCAATGATTCGGCTTCGTAGGCCTCAATCACGAATCTGGGTCGGTCCATTTGGATCTTATGGATTGACCCGTTTGAGATTGGAGGAAGACGAAGAAGGTGATTGATTGGATTGGAGAAGCAGAATAGAGAAAGAGAGTTGTTCTCTTCTCTGCGTATCCTGAAAATGAGGAGGGGGAAGGGGACGAGAGCTAGAGTGGTTGGCGTTATTTATAGAGCCAATCAGAGGACGTTTATTTTGTAACATTATTAATTGATTTTGGTTTTCTTATCAAAATTTATTTTTGATAATTATATGTGAATTGAGATCCTTTAATTTAGGAAAATAAATTAATTTATTTAATGGTTACCATCTTTATTAATATAATTATATATCATATATTATGAGAGAAATTGTATAAAATATGTATATATAAAATAATTTAAGAGATTGCTGAGAAGTAGCTTCCACCTGCCAATATAATATTTTACTAGTTATAATTTAAATGTATAATTAATTTGGTCATGCTAGGGTACATCTCACGATATCATATGTTTTTATTTATATATATTTTTTTTAATTTTTAATTTTTGTGATTTCAAATTTGTCTTTGAAAAATTTAATTTATAAAATTTTTTAAAAAAACATAATTAAAAATTATTAAAAAAAACCTTAAAAAATACAAAACAATAATTAAAAATAAAAACAATTTTACTTACAACTAAATACACAATAACCCTACCTTAATTATATGACCATGTTGCAAATATGTTTCTTGTATGAAGAAAAATCCAATTGCTTGTTTTGACTGACCACGATGATAATTGTCATGCAAAGACAAAAGAAGTAGTTGAGTGAAAGCATAAACTTTCTTATTGAAAAATATTAATTGAAATATGGATATATTTAGGGTGATCATGAGTCCTTTTTTTATTTTATGCCCATTTCTTTCTTGGGATCTAAATCATTGATATCATATGATATAAACATAAGGGGAATCCTGTCAATTTCCAGCATGTGAGAGAGATGCAACCAAACAAAGGGATCATTAATTAGCCTTTTAATTATTATGATGGGTCAGCATACATGAATAATTCATTAGATAAAGACAATATGGTATTTATTCCATTGATGAGGGAAATGATACACCCATATAAATTCAACTATTTTATTTGGCTTTATCAAGCATAGGTTGAATACATATTTGTAATTAATGTAATTTTAAAGGTGTAATTATTAAAAATGTAATAAATACTTAATTTTTTAATTTTATCATTAATATTTTTCAACTATTTCATTATTTCTACTTGACCATTAGTTATTTTATTTCATAAAGATTGTGAGTTATAAATTATTATACCTTAATATCAAACAAACTATATTTAACATTAACTTTAAACCATTTAACTACTTTTAGTACTTTATGGGTTACTTTAAAGTCTTCTTTAACTGAAAGATTACTATAATTAAGCACTTTTTCTTTCTTTCTTTCTTCTTTCTTTTTAAAATATGATTCAAATAGATAAGCTTCTTTTTATAAACACTTAAAGTATTTGTGTGCTTTTATAAATAATTAAAATTTTACAAAATATTTTAGAATTTATTATTGTGGTGATTATATTTTACTTTAAAATCAAATTTGAAAAAACATATCTAATAACATTAATTTTTAGTAAAGTTCACACTTTTTACATTAATATTTAACATTTAAAATGTTATTTTCTATAAAAATTATAATTATTAATTATTATTTGAACAAGCCCACAAACAAAAACATTGAATACCAAAGGAATAAATTTTATATCATCATCCTACGAAATGAATACTAAAAGAGAGAGAATTATGATAATAACAAATGACTTAGGAAGTGAAATCTTCAAATCAATCGAGTCTTTGACAACACAGAAAGCCTAATATTATCCAAAAAGCATCCATTTTTTGCTTTCAAATTGTCATCCACTTTGCACATCACCAAGGTGATACATACTACTAAAATTGATGCTTTTGAAAGGGATAATGAATCCTTTTGCCTTTATTTCTACTTGCTTATGATTCTTGATGAATATGAAAACTTTCATCTTTCACCACAATATGCTGATATTGGACTCACACTCACACTCACCATACCTTTCCTTTTAAATTTTTAATAAAGTTGTTGCAAGCTTGGAAAGCATTAATTTATGAATATGATGCTATTTCGGTACTGCTTCTTCATCACCAAATTTGGATCTTGCTTCTCTACTTTCTTACCTACCAATCTACTCTGACAACATACATATATATTTTTCTCTCGAATGGGTTTGGTGGAATGCATTATATTGAAGTTAGATTTTGAGTTTGTAAACTTCTATATAATTGAATTTTCAAATGGGTTATAAGCTGGGGCCATTCTATGAATTGGGTCTCTATTTTTGACAGAATTTGGGCTTCAATATTAATTATCAAATTCAAAAGAAGCACACTTTGATCTCAAGTCTACACAATAAGGTAAAATCCCAAAAAGAGAAGACATTACCAAAATGATCACTAACTCCTTTGACTGCGTATTGCAATCAATGGTTAAGTTAGATTAATTGTTTTTCAAGGTAATCGTTTAAACCCGTAAAGAAAGAGTTGAAAGGGATATGAATCTTTATTGTAATCTAATAGCTTAGAAGTAATAAAACATAGAGTATAAGAAGAACTTATTGAAATATCACTATTTACCAATGAAGTAGTTATGGCAGGATAAAAAAGGACGTAGTTCGGATCAATTGATAAAAGATTTGCACCAATCATTTGACTATGAAATGTCATTATATTGTGATAATTAATCAATAATATTATGGAGTTATATTATCACTTTATTAAGGAAAAAGTGTGGTAAGCAGAAATAGATGTGCAACAAATCAACATTGACTTGTTGGGTTGACGAAAGAGCTGTCAGTACAGAAAACTTTGAAAGAAAGGCTGCAAAGATAATCACAAGGAAGAATTGGGCGGAGACTGGAGAGAGTCGTTGATGTCAATCAACATTGTCTATAAAAATATTCTACGGTCTTCAAGGAAATTTTTTTTTTTTTGGCATTGACCTTAATGGCTATAAATACAGGAAAAATGATAAATAGACTATGTATTTCTAAAATAATATTTATTATTTATTAAAAAATTATGATAAATTTTTTAAAATATTATTTATTATTTTTTATCCAAATATTTATGATAAATACCTCTGTAATTTTAAAAAATGATAAAAATTCTCCTAATTAAAGATAAAAATACATAATTTTATTATATAAAATAAGTTTTTAAGTTTTATTACATAAAATTTTAAATTAAAATAATTAATTTTTTAAAAATATTTTAAATTTAATACTTTAATTTATAATACTTTATACTAAAAAATTTATAGGTTTATTTTTTTATAATTTAAATTTTTAAGAATTTTATTTTATTTTAAAAATGAAATAAAAAATTTAAATATTTTATTTAAATTATTGAACACTTATAATACTTTATAATATAAAAAAATTAATTTATAATTTTATATTCATAAATACTTTTAAAATTTTATTAAATATAAATATAAAAATAAATTAATTTTTATTTTATAACACTTTAAGCTAAAAAAATTATAATTTAATTTTTAAAAATTAAATTTAAAATATTTTTGTCATGCCCCAATCTGTAGATCCTAAATGTGACATTCGTTACATACTCCCAATATGTATCTTACCACTCTTGAATACATATCGAAAGCTTGAAAGGCTTCTGAAAATCCTGTTTTCAAAACTAACATTTAAATCACTTCCAATATTTTTTTCTCAAACATCTAAATTTCCATAAATTTCTTAATTAAATATCAAACATTTCAATTATTTAAATAAATTTATAAATTTACAAAATGAATCATTGAAAATGTAAATATATATAAATCAGGTACATCATACCAATAATAAGTCTTATAACCATTTACAAAGCTCAGAACATCAATATACAAATAAAAGAATTCTAATAACCTTAGTGGACACAAACCTTATAAAATATGAGTCGAGTTTAGAAATATACCTGAATACTTTAAATTTTAATACCAACACCATCACACTACTTGATGTGCTAAAATCGAGTTAACTTGAAACTAAAATGTAAGGGTGAGTATATGAGAGTATACTTCGTGAGTGGATAAAAATATAAAAACATAATAACGGATAATATTTCTTGACTAATATCTTTAACATCACTTTTTTTATATAAAAATTATGAAACAAATTTCATAAATCATTTAGAAACGACTTCATTTAAAATAATTGATTTAAAATAGAAAGCTTAGATTAGTATAAAATCATTGGGTTGACTCCATTTTTCGGTAATTACTCGGGTCAAGAGTAATCCTAAGATTGTCAGTGGGATTTCTATGCAAAAGAAATTCATGAATAAAATAAATCTTTATTTATTAAATATATAAAATATGCATACAAATATCTATAAAATAATGTTCACCACTGACGTTAGTCTCGAGTAGTCATATGATACCCTATATGATTGTCCTCTACTTTCCACCTGGTAGGCCACTCCACCACAAATGGGATCATCATCCCCCTTATATCGACCCCATCGGTGCACCACTCACCCGAATGACCTCTTATAGATCCCCATTCCGGTTACTTATCCCTGTAGTTACAATTGGATCCTCGACTATATAATCATCAATTCTAATACATAAAAATCTAGCCCATTGGCCCAACATCATAATCATGTATTTATATTTCAATCCAAAACTCAAATAAATTTTAAATCAATGAAATCATCAATTATATCACATCAATAAATCATTTTGATCACATAAAATCTCATTTGATCTCAAACCATCAATATACATAAAAAAATCAAAACAAATAACATATCAAAATCATAAAATACTTTTCTTATGAAAATTCTACTACAAACAAGGGGCCCTCCCAACCACCACACAAAATCAATTACTCCGCCTCCACATAAAATCACATACTATCATCTAACGTCCTAAAACATTTAAAAATATAAATTTCTCAAGGATTATTCAAATATATAAGTAAATAAATGAATAGATAATTAAGATAGAAAAACATCCACTGATAGTATTAACTAGAGGATGCCGAACCAAACTTGAATTAGTGAGAGCTAATTGGCCGCTCCCTTGAAGCATCTAAATATAATAATAATAATATAAAATCAATATTTCATTCATAAAATCACCATTGATTATAAATCTAAATAAAAATCAATAGAAACTATATAAAAATCATCATAAAACATCATCGTTAATTCTAAATATAATCATATATGTCATAAGAAATCATGTTATGAAAAAAGTAAAATTTCATAACACATATAAAATATCCTCTGAAGAAACTATATAACACATCTTAAAATAAAAAGGAAAAATTAGAAGAATTATAACTAAAGAAGAGAAAAATAATTACAACAAAATTAGGAAAAATCAAATTCTTTAATAACCAACAAAATATGAAACCAAAAGCATATAAAATCCTAAAATTGTAGATATCTATATGTAAATATATCTTTTGAAAACTCAAAGAAAATATCACTTATCAAAATACATTTAAGATATATCTAATAATGTTAAAATAGGGATGAGAATAAATTCATATAATATAATGTTACATATTTAGTAAAAGTTGCTAACTACTTCAAACAATCAAATTAAAATGGACCTAAATTTTGAAATCTAACATACACTTATTGAAAATCTATTAACATCAACCACTAAAAGAATATATTAAAACACCTAAAATCAAACACAAAACTCAACTTAAACTACCAAAAGTGAAACGGATTATAAATCCACTTGCACAATAAATGTTCAGGAAATATACACTTTTACAATACTCTAGGACTACCCAAAACTGAAAATCAGCTCAAAGATTTTAAGTCACGTACATAATGCAAGATTATAAATATAGGATATATTGATCAGTTTTCATAACAAAAAGAAAAACTCGATGAATGCAAAAGCTTTGAAGCAATCTTTAAAATAATAAAAAAAAGTTCAAATAATTTTGAAACTTAAAGAGTGAAAAACAAAACCCATTATCAATCACATTCCAGCCATCATTATTAACTATGTAAATCCTGAATCTACCATTAAATATAAACAACTAATAGTATCGATAATAATAGTAATAATGTCTAATCAAACATAAAAAGAAAATCTATTATATTCATATTATAATTCATTACAAAATAACTAATGAGAGAAAATGTTAACAAAGCACCTTTGGATCACTCAGAAAATAGAACAAATAGTCCACCTTCCAATTTTTCTCCTCTACTCACTTTATTTATCGGATTTCGGATAGAATATTAAAATTGAACATAAAATAGCAGATTTTTTTTTAGCACAAAATAAGAATATAATAAAAACATGTTATTTAAATGAAAGTAATTAAGAAGAAAATTAAAAATGAAACCTTCGCAGCTTATCCAGAGAACAAGACCAAGCCGTCATTATCATCTATGATTATTAAGGCTTTATTATTTATTTATTTACGAATCAAAACAACACAACCTTCAATCTAAAAGAAGCCAAGCAACAAAAGCAATAATAACATAAACCCACATAAGCAACATTTCTAGTTTATCATTAACTCATATAAGAACAAAGCACCAAATACTAAAAGAAATAATCATCAAGTTCTCACAACTTAAATTACATAAACCAATAATAAACTCACTAAAGGATTAAAATTAACCTTGGAAAGCTTTAACTTGCTTCAAATTAAGAAAACTCCCAAATCGTGATCAATACCCATCACCCTTCCTTATGCTTTTTTAGTTTGATTTCTTTACCAAATCAACAAAATAAGAAGTGTATAATGTAGAGGAGGATGAGGATAATTGATTTCTTAAAAAAAACGGTGGATTAAACGGATAAAGATTGAGAAAATTGGAAGAAAAAGAAAAAAATTACAAAAGAGAACCAAGGGAAAGAAAGCCACGGGAGGGAGAAGAAAACTGTTTGGGGCTCCTTTTACAAGTATACTAAAATTATCATTTTATCTCTTTAACTAAAATAACTTTTATCACCTATTTCGATGCTATTTTTTCTCCTATCTAAAATTCGATTTCACCTCGGTTTCTTTCTAATTAATCGTTCGGGTATCTATTTTAATATAAAAAAAAAAAAACAGATAGTAAATCGAATATCCCGATCAAAGGAAATTGGAGTTTAAAGCTTGGGTGTCTAATTAAAATCTTAAGAGAAAATTTTCAAACTCATCCAAAATAAATCAATTTCATCTAAACTTGTTAAAAATGCCCCTATTTAAAAAAAACAAGGTGTAAAAAATAATATATGAAAATAATATTGTATATATACTGCTCGAAACATAGGAAATTATTTTATGGCCTACAAAAGACTGAACCATAGCACAACTCATTAAAATTCTTTTGTATTCATGAGTTCCAATAAAATAAAATGAGAAAATGAATATTAAGCAAGACACACGACTTAAATTTTGTAGATATATTCATTGAAACACTACCTATATAAGCTTTTCTAAAGTTATTTGTACGTATTCTTAGCATGTAACCCCCCAGGGGTGGCCTGGTGGTGGGGGTTGGGCTTGGGATCTCAAGGTCCCAAGTTCAATTCCCCCCAAGTCATCCTTGTTGAAGCGCCTAGGGGATCAGGTCTCGATTTTCTTCAGTTGTTTGGTACCGCCTGTCATAGGGTACCACGGGCGTTTCCGGCTTTGGTCTGGGCTCCGTCCCAGTGACGCTGCCTAAGGATAGCCGAGGGCCTAGGTCCCCGTGGCAAATCCCGAAACAAGCAAATCTCAAGGTATTGACTGGCGATTGGAGTTTTCGGGTTTCCAAATATATATATATATATATATATATATATATATATATATATAGTTGGGGCTAAT
>JAVXUL010000019.1:6068387-6083368 GCA_035590515.1 Trichilia minutiflora
ATATGGGGGGAGATGATTATATGAGAGTATACTCTGTGAGTGGATAAAAACATAATAACAGATACTATTTCTTGACTAATATCTTTAATATCACTTTTTTATGTAAAAATTATGAAATAAATTTCGTAAATCATTTAGAAAACGACTTTATTTAAAACAATTGATTTAAAATAGAAAGTTTAGATGAGTATAAAATTATTGAACTGACTCCCTTTTCTGACAATTACTCAGATCAAGAGTCATCTCAAGACTATCAGTGGGTTTTCTATGTAAAAGAGATTCATGAATAAAATAGACTTTTATTTATTAAAATATAAAGTATACATGCAAATATCTGTAAAATAGTGTCTACCACTGACGTAGTCCTCGAATAGTCACGTGATATTCTATATGACTGTCATCTACTTTGCACCTGATGGGCCACTCTATCACAAATGGGATCATCATCCCACTTATATCGGCCTCACTGGTACATCACTCATCCGAACGATCTCTCATAGGTTTTCATCCAGGTTACTTATCCATATAGCTACAGTTGGCTCTTCAGTCATATAATCATCAATTCTAATACATAAAACTAGGCTCATTGGCCCAACATCAGAATCATGTATTCATATTTCAATCCGAAACTCAAATTAAATTTAAATCAATGAAATCATTTATTATATTACATGAATAAATCACCTTAATCATATAAAATCTTATTTGATCTCAAGCTATCAATATACATAAAAATCAAAATCATAAAATATTTTTTCTATAAAAATTCTACCACAAATAAGGGACCCTCCCGTCCACCACACAAAATCAATTACTCCGCCTTCACATAAAAACACATACTATTATCTAACGTCCTAAAATATTTAAAAATATAAATTTTTCAAGGATTATTCAAATATATGAATAGATAATTAAGATAGAAAAACATCCGCTTACAATATTAACTAGAAAATGCTGAACCAAATCCAAATTAATAAGAGTTAATTGATCACTCCCTTGAAGTATAGAAACACAATAATAATAATATAAAATCAATATTTTATTTGATATGCCTACAAAGAAACCTTATCATGTTAACAATCTCTCACATAAAATGAAAGCAAGATCCATAAAATGAATTGTTTTCCACCTTTTTACACACTTGATATAACTGACAAGGCTTATATAGACACTATCACTTTATTGTAAAGTATAAAACAAAATATATAGATAAAATAAAGTTAAAAGTTCAAAATAAAGAACTGAAAACAATAAAGCGATTTTATAATCTCTCAAAACCCACTTAACAGAAATTAAGAGTGTTAGCAAATACCAGTATAAGATCACTAACATAAAAATAAATAAATAAACAAATAAACAAAATGATGTTGAAAATTATGACGAATATCAAAAAAATATCAATAAATTGAAGCATGTTTTCAAAATATATAAACTTATCTCCCTTATCATACTAGTAAATAATCATTTTCACTTACACATATGTAACAGATGTACTTTAAAGTCAAAGAAGTGACCTCCAATTTAATTATTAATAAATATGATGAGACTTGAATATTAACAAAGATAATAATAATTGTGAAAATAATAAGTTAAAACAAAAAATAAAAGAAGCATAGTATATCTTAATACGATAACATTAGAATATTACAATAAAGATAAACACGACAAAAACAAGCATGGAATATAACAAATAATATAAGAACAAAAGTTATTTAAAAATTGAAAGTATGTCGTATAGAAATTACTAAACATGCTTAGAGACTCCAAAAGCATGCACCAAAAGAAAAGTTTAAATGAGAAAGTCAGTAAAACTTCAAGCAGGAGCATAGACATGGTGGAAGATTGTTCGCAACTAAAAGGATATAATAGAAAGCAAGATGAAGGGAGTGTAAAAGCAAAAGAAGAAATTAATGCTCGATGAAGATCCACATATAGTAGTTATAAAGAATGACAATGAAATATACTTATTCCAAATCAACTAAACTCATATTAATGTTTGAAAATTATGTTCAAATCATTTCCTGGATGATGGTATGAATGCAACAAGGCTAATGACATAAATGCAAAACTTGTAAGCTTCCAAAATTCTAATTGTTTAACATTAATAAATGCCCATAACAAATATAAAAATATATACAATATTATCATTTTAATTAATTCTTTAAGGTCTCAGTTAACCCAAAATAAACAAACAAATAAAAAGTAATAAAGAAAGAAACAATGAAGGAAGCAGCAAAGCCTTAGACCTCATAAGTCATAGCCTACAAACAATGAAATTCATGATTTTTATTAGATGCCAATCCACATTTTCAATGATACTGGGAACAACAACAACAACAATGGGGAGGATGGAAAAATTATAATGGAGACTCGTAATGAAAATTAAAGTCACCTGACATAATGAGTCTCCATAATTGGGCATCGTACAAAAAATATTTTAAAGATCTTATAGCACATATCAACATGCAATAATTGTTGATAGGAGGCTCTCCCGTCAAAACCAACATAAAAATATAAGCACACATAATATACTTTGAACAAAGATATACCAGCAAAACAAATTAATTAAAGTCTGTAATTGTACTAAAGTCTAACATCACTAAAAAGGACTAAAAATATGCGTTAATAAAAAAAATGAACAAACCTATATAAAAAAACAGTCATCACCAACAATCCAGAAAATATTAGTGAAATAAAAAAACATAATAACATAACAATTCATTTAAAAAAAATAACAATGAACCATAAGATCTTATCATTTTAATTCTTCGTATCATCCAAAATTAAAAATATAAAGTACTAACAATTTATCAAAATGTTAAAATTTATCCTTAAAAGCTTTAACTCGCTGTAAATTCAAAAAATACCCAATTAGTAAATCATATTCAAAATTTTTACCTTAATTTTTTGGCTTAAAATTTCATCAAATTAACAAAATAAAGTGTGTAATGTAGAGGATGAGGAGGAGAATTGATTTGTTAAAAAAAAGGAAGATTTAAACAACGAAAAATGAAGAAAATTAAAGAAAATAAAAAGAAAGAATTTGAGTTTTGGGGAAAAACTGATTTTGCCGTCCAAGAACCAATTTGGAGATGATAAACAGTTACTTTTTATAAAATGGCTAAAACTTTGAAAAAAACAATAATGTCCCTATTTTATTTATATTTATTTTTAAAATTAATTTCTCTCGTGTCCAATTTTATTCGGGTTTTTTTTCTATTTATTCTTGTATGAGTATAACTTAATATAAAAAAAAACTGATTGTAAATCGTGATAGTCAAAAATTCAAATTCGCTGTCAGTTGAGGCTGATTTTTGCAACTGCAATTTTATTGACATGATTAGCCTTCATAACAATTTTTAGTTCATACTTGTTATTGGTTGAATGATAGGTTGAACATAATTCCATATTAGTTATTTTCCTGCTCAATGCTTAGCATCTGTATTAACTGAAAAATCCCAGCCTCTTTGCATATACTAGTCCTCCGGTAGACTATTATTATCAATACGACTTCGTAGAAAACACGCAATTAGCTAACATGAAAAAAATGCATATATGCCCAATGATGCACTTTAGACCCCTCTATATACCAGTTCAGTTTAAATCCACGACCATGCGTATGTGACATTTGCAGCTTGGAAATGAAAGTCATGTACTGATATACGCATACACAAGTGTATAATCTTTGTCTGAACAAAATTCATATGTGAAATCCATCTTTTGATGATATGAAAAGTTCATAATAATTTGGATTATTGTCTCTGCAGGTTCTAACAGAGTATATAGTGCAAGACTTAAATGTAAATTCTAAACTTCCGTTTGAAGACAATTCCTTTGATGTCATCACTAATGTGGTATCCATGCTTTTGCCTCCTTTTGAATAGTTCGTTGCCTTTTCATGTAGATAATGCAAGCTGTGTATGCTTTGGGAATACTAATGAAAAATTGTATGTAAGCTGTGTATGCTGTGGGAATACTAATGAAAAATTGTAGTTCCAATAATTAATATTTTCTACACCATGTTTTCATGTATTACTTGCAGAGTTATAACTTGACTTGAACTGTCTTTGTCTTAAATTTATGTTTTCAATCACATGTGATATGTTAAATGAGACAGTGGAATACACTTTGTATGATGAGCTCCTCCTTAAGAAAAGACTAATGTCTATATTGAGAGAAGATTGATAGCAGTCCACATGAGATCACCTCTAAATTACCTACCATCCTACTTGTCAAGTGATGGCTGAAAGTGCTGCAATTGATTATTTTAATATGTGAACTTGTCAGATCCATTGAAGATCTAAGAACTGCATTGAAATGTTTTTGACTTTTTCTTTCCAATTAAAAGGATGTTATTCCACGGATTATATTACATTGCATGTGAGGTCAGAAGAAGATTGATTTACTAGTAGATCATAATTAGTAACTCAAGTCCAATGACTATTATGTTACCTTCAAATTTGTTTTCTATTTTAAGTTTCTTATTGAACTCTGCTACAGAAACCTCCGTTACAATCGTGCTACTAAATTTTGTATTTTCAAATATTGAGTAAGGGAAGTGCTTTTGATAAATATAGTTATTGCATCATGATCATGCATCTGATTTTAACTTTGACTTGTCATGATCATGTATCTGATTTTAAATTCGACAGGTCAGTGTTCATTATCTGACCAAGCCCCTGGAAGTTTTCAAGGAAATGTGCCGAACTTTAAGCCAAGTGGATTTGCTATAATCAGGAGGTATTTTTGTTCACTTCAAGCTTGATTACACTATTACAAACTTTCTGTAATCTGCAATAGATTCTGATCATAAAAACATTGTCGATAAACAGTTCTTTGAAATTCATTTGAAAATTGTAATTCCTTAGCCTTAGGCATAATCAACTCGCAGAGAATTTCTTAGGCAATCAAGTACATGCAAATTAATTTACAGCAAAACAGCTGTTATTGTTAGTAAGCTTCATTAAGCTCATTTTGTAAGGATTTTTTATGAATATTTGCTACAGATTTGCGACCTCAAATGCATGTGGCCTTGGCCATCAGCATGAATGCGTTTTTCTTCTTGATTTGATTTATACGAAAATACTATAACTCAGTCTTTATCCTTCATTCACTATCTTTTTCTTTGTTTTGAAATCTTGCGTGTCTGCTCAATGTTCAACACTTGTTAACTTCGTCTAATATGTTTATTACACAGCTTTTCTAATTGTTACTTTTGGACAAAAGCTATCTCTATATGGACATCAACCGGTGATGCTGATCATGTTATGATTGTTGAATCATATTTCCTCTACTCTGGAGAATTTGAACTTCCTCAGGTAATTGATGTCTTTACGTGTTTTATTCCACTAATATTAATTAGCTGTTGGCATAACCATAAAACTTCTTCGTTTCACATATTAGTATCTTGTCATTTTACCTGTTGATCAGTTGATTACATGATCATATTAATTTTTCTGTTGGCTGTTGTGCACTTGTGCTGACCCATAGAGTATTCTTCTGATATTACTTTGTCCCATAAACTAAAACTTGGATTATGTTGCAAGGGTCTGAGCGTATGTTTGACATTGAGATAATGTAGTTTTTTGAAGCCCACAAGTTCAAATAATAGTTAAAAAATGAGTGGGCCTTGTTAAAAGTTGGAATTGGTAAACATGTTTTTCGGCTTTTCTTTCAAAGTTAAACGAAAGTTAACAGTATCAAACGTAGCCTGTGTACCATTTTCATGGACATGAATACTTATCCTATATGCTTTGTCATTCTTTAGCAGTCTAACCAATGTTGACTAGAATCAACTAATGCACATGGCATTTGATAATCACCACTTTAGTATAATCCAGTCATGAGAGACTTGTCTAATTAGCATTTATCTGCAGGCTGTAGATATATCTCCTAATCCTGGACGCTCAGACCCTCTGTACATTATTTGCTCTAGAAAGGCATCTACAGCTTAAATCGACTAATTTGATGATCAACAACCTCATTTGCTTGTTGACTAAGTCTTTTAATGGCCATGGGTTCAAGGGTTTGTGGATTAAACTGAGACGTATGAGATTTTGTTGCTTGCAGTTATTAATACTTCCCTTAATTTTGTGACCATTGAACTGTGCCAAGTTCAATCGTAATACGTGTGAAGGTCGTTTTGAATTGTACATGAAAACAATCGACATTAACAGAGTTAGCATTTACATTGGACCTTGTCCAAGGGGCAGAGTAGAATCCGTGAATAATTTAGGAATTCATTTGCAGAGACAACAACAAACACACATTTTGTTCCTTGCTGTGTAATTGCGATAATTAAGTAATCATCGTTATCTTGAAACACCAAAACCAGGTCCTACCACACAACACAACACACTACTAACATTGCTGCATTATAATTATTAATAACCTCTAATCTAGAAACGATTATTGAAAATTTGAAATATCGAAAAGTGCTTGTTTCTTATTAATAATTGGTCGGTGTTCTTTCTAATTTAATGCACACTAGAGAACTTTTTGTGCAAATTGGAAACACAATATACTTCAGTCCCATTAAGTTACAATGACCATTCAAACAGAAGAATCCCAAGTTGGAAAGGTGAAGATAAGAGCAAGATAAGAATCTGTTGTCATTTAACATTACCCTTCATTCTAGATAGAGCAGAAGAAAAGGAATATACGTACAAAGAAAGACACTCTTAACAGAGAATCCAAGGAAAATGATCAAACTGTGAAGTAGGATATGTTTGGATAAGCAATTAAGCCCAACCTCGTTTGTATCTGCGGAAGAGGTCTTCAGTTTGCGCATTCTTGAAAGCACTGCAGGCAATCAGATAGACCCATATCAGAACCACAACTGCAACAATCAAAATTATATTGACTTTCCTCCATTCTTTCCTCAGGTTTCCCAACAGCCCAGCTTTGCAAGAATTACAATTGTAGCACAATTGGTTCTGGTCATTGTTCCACAAGTAGCAATCTGGGTCAACACCCGGGTTCACTGGGTTTTGCCAGAGCGTTGGATTCACATAATTAAACCCACAAGCTGTTGGAGGCTTACAACATCCTGACTGTAATACAGCAAAAATCAAAACCTTAATACCCAAAAAAGTAAAGAAGAACAGCTAATAAAAGGGAAAAATAAAAGCAACTCCCCACCAAACCATGTCTTTACATACATGCTACTTGCTAAAGCTGGCAACCAGAACATGTGTTTTCATCTTTTCCAATAAGGACAAAGTTATGGCCTTATTTATTCACAGGTTGGATACTTTAATTGGGGCCTAAATTCAGTAGCTTTCAAAATAATTGAGTGGGTGGTTACTCTATTGGCACTAACTTTCCTAACTTCATAATGAGCACAATTTCATCTTACACGATAATTTCATATACCAACAAACAATATCTAATTCTTTCTTTTAAATCGTGCTGATTTAAGCTATTAGTGAAGATGCAGAAAAAAAAAAAGAACGATAAAGTTGTGCAAGCTAATCAGTTACATCTTACATGTACAACAAATATTGATCTAGGAGAAAGGTCACATACAGCATGTGCTTGTTGACCACAAATTCCAAAATCCACAAATTAAAATAATAAACCCATATTAAATATTATGGTAGGTCAAATAATTTTTTTTAAGGTAGAAGTGGTTCCAAAATTAGGACATCAACCCAGTAGTGTCCTGATCCAGTGACTTCCCAAGATCAGTAGATGTTCTGTTCTACATCCAATTACAAACAGAGCTGGAGACGAACAATCTCAATCTCAATGTTCATTATCCATTAAGCCTTAGCTGCAACCAGTGAGAATGTGCCACATTTACCAAGAATAACTTTTTACAACTATTTAAAAAGGGAATTGAATTTGATTATCTAAGAACAGTGACCAGCTTGGATGCTTCGATAGAAATGATAGCCTACGTTTATCAGTAAAATTTCCCAGATGTAAGAACCGTAAACTTTCAAGAGTAAAAAGGAAGTGATTTTCAGTTCTTGCAATATCACAAACATGTCATAATAGCAACCAGTGAGAATGTGCCACATTTACAACTATTTGGAAAGGAAATTGTCACAGATGTAAGAATTGTAAACTTTCAAGAGTAAAAAGGAAGTGATTTTCAGTTCTTGCAATATCACAAACATGTCATAACAGCAACCAGTGAGAATGTGCCACATTTACCAATAATAACTTGTTACAACTGTTGGGAAAGGGAATTTAATTTGATTATCTAAGAATAATGACCAGTTTGCATGTTTTGATAGAAATGATAGCCCAAGTTTATCAGTAAAATTTCTCAGATGTAAGAATTATAAACTTTCAAGAGTAAAAAGGAAGTCACTTTCAGTTCTTGCAATATCACAAACATGTCATAATCAGAAATTTAGAAGGATAGACAGAAGAAGAGGACATGCCTGAAGAGGAGAGATATGAGCAGCAAAGAATTGATCTGCAGTGGCATATTCTTGATTAAGCTTAGAACAGACATCAGTCTCAGTAAGACAAGCTCTAATCTTGTTCCAACTCTTAGAATCCACCACATGATTTCTCAGCCAACTTGAGAACTTTTCAAGTCTGTACTCCTTGTACCCTCTTCCAGGAACATCATAGCTCCCATCAGGCCTCGTTACAACAAAAGCAAATATAAGTAGAAAGAGAAGGAGAGCAATCAAAATGGCCATACAACAGAGATAGAAGGCCAAAAGAGTCTCCTTGTACCAGTAAGCTCCCATAAATCCACAAAGAGAAACCAAAAAGATGAGAACTCCAAGGATTACAACAGGCCATCGAAAAAGATGGATGCATTCGTTGTCTGGCTTGGAAGCCAACCAGATGCCTGATGCTATTATGGGTATTGAGCATAGAAGAGCTATGAAGTTGAGGACTGCTGTTATGTTGTTGGCTAATCCCATGGTCTCAGTCTGAGTGAATTGAAACTAATTTTCTGTGGGTTATAGAAATGGAAACTACAAAGAGATGGCCATAGGAGAAAAATGACTGTTAGAGATGATGAGTTTTTGTTTACATGGTATGTGTTTTTTTTTTTTTTTTTTTTTTTTTTTCAACTGTTTGTCTGGAGTGAAATTAGAAACGGTAAACCTGACCTGAACAATGATATAAGATGCTGAGTCAAGGGCCTAAGAACTCTTTTCTTGGTTTTGTCTTGGAAATTGGTGGAGAAAGTTGATACGAGCGCCGCACGTTTGGCTAAATGTAAATATCATTCATAATTTGTGATTTTGTCACAAAGAAAGTTTGATATTGGGTTAAACCAGAAAGAAACCGGTAAGTGTAAAAGAAGTCAGTCAAGTCACTTTGTCTGTTCTTTTTGACTTTTAGAGTCCATATTCTCTATAATAAAAGGAAAAGAATAATATTAAAAATTAAATTTTTTATATAAATTATAAAATAAAAATATAAGTTAAAGTAAATTTAAAATATTTACAATTTTGACATTATATTTTTTTATTTCAAAATAAGATAATAAATAATTATGGGCACCCAAATTTTAGTAGCGTGTAATTTAAAATATAAAAAACTTTTATCATTTTTTTTAGGAAGTGGGCTTGAATTTTTATCTAATATAATTAATTTTAAAATTAAAAGCACGTGCCATGTATCATCTTATCATCTCATTGTCATTAATTATAACTATAGTGAGTCGCTCTCCGATTTTCCCTGAGTTCTGAATGTTTAAAATATCATAATATTTTTTTTATACAGTAAAAATTCTTACTTATTATTATTATTATTATTATTATGTTAAATCGAATATTAACATATTCTTTTAAAATGAGATTTTATAAATTATTATCTTAAATTATAAGTGTATATACAAAAATTATATATAATTATATTAAATATAAGATAAAATTTTTAACTTAATTATTTTTATATTTCGTATAAAAAATCTTGATAATTAAATTTAAAATCAACGTAAATACTATCTGTGACCCAATCATCCATGGGTTTTTCAAAAACAACACAGCAAATTAATGCTAAAAATGAGAGAGACTCGTTCATATAGCATTTAAGATTTCAAACATTGTTAATTAACGGATTTTTTTAGAAGATTAATTAATATATTTAAATTTACAAATTTCTTCTTTTTAAATATATAAATTTTTTATAAATTAATTTAAATATTATAATTATTATATATTGTTAATATTTTTATTTTTTTAAAATTTTATAAAATTTTATTCAATTTTACAATAATATATGTAATTTATTAGATTGTATATTTTTAATATTAATTTTTGAATTAATTGTTTTTATGTTTTTAAGGCCAGTGGGCATATGCCACATAAAAAAGCCACGGCTTCGCCAATGGCGGTGGAAAATGTACTGTGGCTTCCCCTATTTCCCTTTCGACCTCCCCGGAAAAGCGCGTTTTCCGAAACGGTTCGTACTAATCATCCGTGAATACCACGATAAGCTGCAAGTTGACACGGGTCATCAATCTGCTCTCTGATATTTGGCCCGTTTGGAAACGAGGTTGAACCTAACCTTCAAAAGAAAAACAAGCGCGCACAAATTTTCCCGCTTGTTTTTCCCGGACTAATGGGTAACAGAAAATTCTTCGGTCTCGCGGTCTTAGCCTGTTTCTTAAAATAAAAGGGAAACGGAATCGTGAGTCCCACTCATGGACATTTTTCTCAAAACCCTACGCCAGAAACGGAAGCATTTCTGTGGATACAACAATTTTTCGGTGATACGACGTCGTCAAGTTCAACTTTATCACTACGAGGTCCTTCATTGCTTTGCTCACGAAACCCTGCAATGTCACTGTCAACCATTCATCTTCTTCGCCCACCACGAAAACGTAAGTGCAGAGCTCCAGATTCAATTATGTTTCCTGATTTTTATAGATTAAATACAATACGTGCAGGGTTTGCGTTTGAAAGTTCTCAACAAACTCGCTTTCATAAATTTTTCAAACAAATTTTGGTAATTCAGAGAAATTTGTGATAAATCTTGTGTATTTTCACTATTTTGTTAGCTAATGACTCATAATTGTTCTTGATTTACAGGGTTATGTGTATACAAACTCTTCCTGGTTTTGTTTAGTCACGAATTTTGTCGTTCCTTACTTTTGAGAATTAGAGATTTCATGGGCGTGAGTTATCTAGGTTGGCCAGGGATGTAATGAGTAATGAATTGGGGTGTGATTTTTGCGTCGAGAGAGCCGCACGGAATCTGCTAGACGCATTGTCTGATTCGAATTATGTGTACGTTGCTGCATTGAATTTAGATTCTGAGGAACAAAAAGTTCATGAAGAGTTTGAGTCTCTGCCGGGTTGGATTAAGCATTCAATGGGTTGCGATAATGATTTGCTTCTCCCTTGGCTGCCTATATCTATTGATGAACTGAATTCAAACAAGGTCTCTGGTCCTTTGTGAAATTGAGGAAGAGGTGGAGGAGTCAAGTGAAGTTGAAGAGACTGTTGAGAATCAAACTGAGATTGATTGCCCCATGAATGTTCCTCTACAAAGTGAGATTGAGATGTTGGCCAGTGGTTTGGGAGAATGAATTATGAATTTTGAATATAGTTTTAAGACTGTAGGCCTAGCAAATGAGATACGCCAACTTTGTTTAGATAGAGTGGATTCTTTCACGGTTTAGGATTTAGTTGAACCTTGGAAAGGCTTCGGTTTTGATTTCTCATTTATCAAATGGAACTGAAGATGAACTTGTTTGGCCAAGCCAGGTTTTTTGCTCAGTTCACCTTCCCAAGTTCTTGGTACTTGAGGAACCAGCTTCTTGTGTGCTTGTGAGTGCATGGTTAGAGAACTGCAACGTCCATCAGAAGGCTGCTGCATATGCATAGTTGTTTCCATTGATATTGCGGAGGAAAGGGATCAACAATCCCGTATGTGATGTGATAACAAGGCTTGTAAAGGAATACTTGCACCCAGCTCATGTTTCAGCCATCTGCCGGAAATTGCTTTGTGGAGGAGAAGATGAGAGGAGATTCAGTCTTCCATGCCATCAATTTCTTATTTCCAGTGAACTGGTATGGACAGAATCATAATGAATCATAATGATCATTTCATTCAGGATTCCATTGATTGTGTTGTTTATTGAGTTTTGGGAATGGCTGAACGGTTTATAAAATCTCTGAAATTTGGAAACTTTTTGTTATGTTCGGTCAACAAATGTGGTCTATTGTTAAGTTCTCACAAGCTTCAATTGATTGAAGCTGCTGAGCACACAAATACTATTGTTACTAAATCCATATTGCCAAGATTGGCTAGCTTCTAGCAATTGATTCATTTAGATCATTTTTGTTGCTTATGATTGAATTATTTTCTAAGAACTTACAAATTGCACACCTTGTTAGCTGTCAATGGTAAAGTTGTTGAATGATGTATAATAGTTTTGATCAGTTCTTGGCTGTTGCAACTTAGGTTCTGTCCGACAAGCTAACTGTAGTTACAATGAAAATCTTGATCTTCTTCTGGGAACTATTAGTCATGATGTTCATTGAAATATGTTCGTATCAATAATTATTCTTATGGTGTTCAGAGAGTTAATTGTGTGCCATCATGGGCTTGTCTAACTGTTTGGGTTATCTTCTCTCTCTAGGAGAAATTAACAATAATTCTTGCAGCCTGCAAAAATTGAAAACCAGAGAGTTAGTTTATATCGTACTCTAAGAGGAATGCCATACAA
This sequence comes from Trichilia minutiflora, assembly GCA_035590515.1. Lineage (NCBI taxonomy): Eukaryota > Viridiplantae > Streptophyta > Magnoliopsida > Sapindales > Meliaceae > Trichilia > Trichilia minutiflora. The sequence continues at coordinate 6,081,043 of JAVXUL010000019.1, forward strand.
AATACTTGTATATTTGTTTCAAACTGAATTCCCATAACTCAACTAGGTTTCTGATGTTCTGTGGATAGACCACCTCATCATTGTTAATAATATACAGAAAATTATTAGATTCTTTTGCATCCAGATGCATTCTGACAACAAACTTATGCCATGAACATTTTTATTTGCTTAATCTTATCTGAATATTTTCATTTCATTAGTTTTCCACATCTCAGCGTGTATATATCTATGACAAATGAGAAACTGCATTCACAGGGAGAATCGTGATTTAAGGGTATGATGTTAACTCGAAATGTGAATTTCACCAGGTCAAAAAATTGGAAAGAAATATCACAGTGCTGTGAACTTTAATAGAATCAAATGCTCTAGGGCCTCCTTAGTTACTTTCAGTGAAGTAAAGAAACAATTTCTTAACATTGTACATAATTTTATCAACTTCTTGATACACGTGTTGGTCGATGCGTTACATTGGTTTTATCACTTTGGCATGGGATTTCATATTGACAAATATGTAAACTGCTTAATTTATATTAAACCTTGAGTGGTGTATTCTTCAACATATTAAAGGATAAATGAAGGAAACCAAAAGTGTCATTTGTCATCTACTTTAGAATTGAACAGCATAACTCTTTTTGCTGATTGAATAAATGAAAGAAAATATCTGCTGTACAAAACATAACAACATCAAACTGAAAAATAAACGCATTAAGTATCAATTATTTAAGTCTAGTAGGTGATGCTTTTAAGAAAAGAGACTATTGTGTCTATCAGCCGTTTGCTTCATGGATTCAAATCTAGGGGCCATGTCTGAGAACTTTGTAGTCTGGTAAAGCTTTAGGTAATCTAGAAAACTGTAGTAACTGGGATATAAGAGTTTGGGAGCAGGAGAAGTAATGGCATCGCCAGAAGGATTGTAGAAGGTTGCAATTGACAGTCTGCTTCCACTCTTATCAGCCATAACATGGTGGAGTGCACTTTGATACCTTCCATTACTTAGAACTTCGACTTGGTCACCCATGCTCACAAAGATGGTGTTATTTTTGGATGGTGGACACCTTACCCATTTTCCATCTTTTAAAGATTCTAGCCCAGGAACTTGGTCATCTGGAGCAAGAGGATGATTCCACCAGCATCAGTGTATTCTCAAAGTCCTCTCACAAGCTCTGGATGAGGAAGTTAAGGGTATTTTGCTATTTTTGTCCCCACAGCAGGACTCTTTTTTCCTGTGAATGCCTTTTTTATGTAATCCTTCTCTAAATCAAGATTCTCACGCCTGAGCTCAGAGAGCCTCTCTGCTAGATTAATTAGTTGACTAATGTATGTGTCCATTGTTTTGCTGCATTATGCATCATATGTAGATCAGTATAAGGATGATATTATTTTGAATGGTTATTACATTATTGTATAAATAGCAATTCAGCATCACAGTGACTCACCTGAGATCCTCTGATAGGTTTTCAATCTGGTTGATGTTAGAGGATGGACAATGCCAGATGAAAAAGCTGCTTTCCCAGTCTCTGTCACTTATATTATCTTTGTTTCTCAAGCTATTAGCGGTCTCTGACTCAGAAACTTTCCTTCAAATTATCCCCATAATGTGAGTTCACCAGTTGCTTCACTTTCTCCATCAATTTTTTGTCTACTCGATGGATCTCAACCTGCAGATGGTAGGAGGCATTTATACTATTAGAATGAAGTATCAAAGTAACTATTCAATTGAAATGAAGATCATCATCTCATCTCTTCTAACCTGGAAGAATCACCATTTCTCACAAGCTTGATGCAGAAGCACCATTGTTTTCTTCCTATCCTGACCTATAAGTTTATTAAAATCTATGACAGGAATCTCCATCACAGGAGTATTTATAGGCTTAACGTCAAATTCTTATTTTATTTATTTATTTTATCTTTTACCTCTGTGTACACTAGGAACAGTCAGGTTTGAAGAAGTCCAGTGGTAGTTAAAATTAAATTTTAGCATCATTTCAAGGAAAATTCTTTGGAAACCTTGGAAAGAGCAATGACACTGTGAGAAGTCCAAGTTCATCTCATGGCCAACCATGTAATTCATTGATTTTTTTCTCTCTGATAAAATTAGTCAATTGTTATCTCTTCTAAAGCAAGGCTGGTTTTCTTTCATTTTTCTAAGGAAAAGTTTCCCTTGATACGGATTTCTCGCCCCTTGTAATGCCCATGATGTTGATGTTATGTATGACAAACGGGTTATCTATTATTAGTGGGAAGTGAGAACTATTGATGAGTACATAAAAGTGTATGTGTATTAAGGTTAAATTTATTATTTTACACTTCAAAGTATGATTAACTC
>JAVXUL010000019.1:6085111-6100417 GCA_035590515.1 Trichilia minutiflora
GGCTTTACCCCAAGGTGTTCCGTGTGTTTTGCAGCTACAGGTGCAAGAAGAAGAAGAAGAAATCTGCTGGTGCGAGGTATAGTCGCTGTGACCATTTTTTGCATCAACAACATATAAGAATGAAACTACAATATAAGAATGATCCTGAAATATTTTTACAAGCTATGAGTTGTAATAAATCAAATAAATAGTACGATGCTATAAAGGATAAGATGAATTTTATGGTATATAACAGAGTCTGAGATTTTGTTCAGTTGTTTGATATTACAAAAGTAATTAGATGTAAATAGGTCTTTAATACAAAGAAAGACTCATTGGGTAATATTGAAAGATATAAAGTAAGATTCGTTGCTCAAAGTTTCACTCAAAGAAGAAATATAGATTACAATAAGACTTTTTCTCTTATATCTAAGAAAGATTTTCTTCGCATTATTATAGTTTTAATTACACATTTTGAATTAGAGTTATAACAATGAATATAAAAACGACCTTTTTCAGTAGAGATTTAGAAGAAGAAATTTATGTGAAACAACTAGAAGGTTTTTTCTCTAAATATGATGAGTATTTAGTATACAAGCTTAAAAATTTTATATATAGATTGAAACAAACCTACCACTAATAGTATTTTAAATTTCTTAATGTTATCTGTTCATTTGACTTTATAAAGAACATTATGGATTAATGTATATACTAGAAGGTTAGTGAAAGTAAAATTTATTTCTTTATTCTATATGTGAAATGATATTTTACTTGTAAATAATGACAAAGGTTTGTTATATGTAGTAAAACTATTTCTCTCTATAAAATTTTGATATAAAGAATATAGGTAATGCATCCTATATTATTCGATCAAAATACATAGAGATAGATTTTGAGAAATTTTAGGTCTGTCTTCAAAAGCCTATATAAATAAGTTTTTAAAGAGATTTTGAATGAAAATTGTTCTTCAAATATAGTTCCCATTGTTAAAAATAAAAAGTTTAATTTGAACCAATGTCTAAGAAATAATCTTGAAAGGGAATAATGAAAAGCATTCCATATGCTTTTATTGTCGAAAGTGTAATGCATGCTCAAACCTGTATTATATTTGTTATTAGAATGCTAGAAAGATATCAGAGCAATTGAAATATAGACCCCTGAAAAGTTACAAAGAAAGTTATGAGGTACCTTTAAGGGACCAAAGATAATATACTTATATACAGGTAAATTAAAATTTTGGAAGTGATTAGCTACTCTAATGCAAACTTTGTCAAATGTGATGATATAAGAAAATCAAATTTTCAATACATTTTTATGTTTGTATGTAGATTCGTATCTTGGAGTAGTGTAAGGCAAAATTTAATTGTCACTTTTATTATAGAAGCAAAGTTTATATTGTACTTTAAGGTTACATGTATGGTGTATAAATGAAAATTTTCGTTTCTAGGCTTAAAATTATAGATTCTATTGTTAAGACCATTAACATTATATTATAATAATTTAGCTATAACTTTTATGACTAAAAACAACAAAAGTGATAATTGAAGTAAACATATCAATATTAAGTACTTAGTTATAGTGGTGTCTAACAGGTTAGGTCGATCCGTGAATTGACCTGATCTGACCAGAAAAAATCGGATCTGAATCGATCCGATGAACTATTTACACAGGCCAGATCGATTTCATATCCATATAAACGGGGCGATCCGATTTTAAATATTTGAAATCGGTGGCCCGAAACTGTTTGAGCCTATTATTGTTATGAATCATTGGGTTAAACTGACGGTTCAGTCCAGTTCAACATGATAGTCCAAAACCAAAATAAAAAAATAAAAGTTTTAAAAAAGGGTTGAAACCTGCTCGGATCGATCCATCACTATTCACTTTTCAGTTTCGGGCCGATTCCATCATCTATAAACCATATAACCGGATTGGACAGGCCCATTTCTGTTAATGGTTTGGCCAATTTCTTCTTTTTTGGTTTGTTGACCCGACCCAAATCGGCCCAAAACCGACGGTTCGAGCCTGTTAGACAACTATACTTAATCATAAGATAACGTGTTAAGAAAAATACATTAATAATTGAATACTTTAGCACTGAATTGATAATTATTAATTCTTTAATTAAAAGTTTCCATCCATTGAAATTTAAGAAATATTTGTTTATGAGAAATATCATTAAATTTTTAACTTAGAATAAATATAAGATTTATCATTAAGTTAAGTGGGTGAGTGTTTAAAAAATATAATTAATTGTGATACATGGAAGATAATACTCAGTTTTTAAAAATCTTATCACCATAATTCATGCATTTTACTCCTCATTAAAGTAGATAATGGAATGCATAGATTAAGGGAGAATGTTAGAACGTGAAATAAAAGTTATCATATATTCTTGTAGCTCCAACCTATGATCTTGTAGTTATCTTATCTTCGAGTAATTCCATATTTATTAACTCTCATCAAATCACAATCTATATTTTGAAAATATTTTATAATTTTTTAATAGAAGAAGTTTATAAATAAAATGTTTGAAGTTCTTAAATCTATTATTCTTATTAAGAAATAATTACACCATCAGCTAAGAATTAGAATTGGGTAAAATCTCCTCATTTTGTCATTGAATTCGACCAAACTTTTAATGAATTGGGTAGAATCTCAACATTAACCCCATTGTATACCAGGAGCAATTAGCTTTGAAGCAGCCAGTGGTAGTTAAAATTTAATTATGACATTATCGAGAGGTAAATTCTTATGAAACCTGGGAAAAATCAATGACAATGTAAGAAGTTCAAGTTCCGTTCATGACCAGCCAAGTGATTCATTGTTCATTTTATTCTCTGATAAAGTTAGTCAATCATGAACTCTTCTAAAGCAAGGATGGTTTCTTTGATTTTTCTAAGGAAAAGTTTTCATTGATAAGCAAACCTAGGGGCAGTGCAGTTTGGATTGGCAGTACTGAACGAGTTGTTTTCAAATAGCCCAAAGGAAAAGAAGGAGTTAGGCATCTTTCCATTAGATATCTACCAATTAACCTCTACCATTTGTTGGTTTTCGTCATTGATTATTCATTGCTTTGTGGGTTTCATTTGTTTTCAACTTTCACTTTCATCCATCTACATTTTTAACTTGGTAAATTAACCAAGTCGTGCATGGCTCATCCTGAAGTACTAGTTTTTTTTGACAAAACTGACAGTTGAGAGAGTCTAAAGGGAAAAAAAAAGTTGTGGGGATTTAAAATAAGCATTATTGTGAGACAATTTTTGACTTCTTGCCTCAAGTCTTACAATATATTTAGTGTTAAGGTAGTACCATCACATAAATTTTTTTGGAAAAAAGTACCATCACATAAATGTTAGCTCTAAACTTGTTATAGAATACAAAATAAAATATTAAGTACTAATTTTAAAATACGTAAATTCCATAAATAAATTAAAAATTAGTGTTATTAAATATTTTTTATAATTTTATTTTTAAAATTAAGTAAAAATTAAATTACACCCAACATAATTTTAATAGTTTCTTTAAAAATAGAGTATAAAATCATTCCCAAGACAAGAATGCATCCAAGCTAAGCAATAAACTTCCAAGTAAAGTTAGCCTAAACCCCTTAACCCAAAGTCTACTCCCTTACATTTACAAGTAACCTGGTCCTGTTTTGTGAAGTTAAAGTACCTTATCATTATCTAAAAAAAGATATTTCTTGTAGAATTGAGTGAGGCAAGGGATCATGATAGTCAAACGGAATTAATAAAAGAATGATTGACTTTGAATGATATCTTAATTTTATATATATATATATATATACTATTATTATGTTTGGTATTAAAATATTATGATTGGTTATTGTTAAAATAAAAATAAAAATATTAAATATTAATTAAAACGTAAATAACCAATATTAAAAGTGATATTATTAAATATTTTTTATAATTTTATTTTTAAAATTAAGTAAAAACTAATAATATGTTTGTTTAATCAATGATAATATATAAAATGAGTAATAATTTATAATCTTTTATTTATATCCCAAAGTTTTTATCTCAAATATTATACTCATAAATTAATTAATATTCTAATTTAATTAAAATTTATAAATAAAGTGACATGATAATAAACAAGTTAATTTCGTATTATTTAAAATAAAAAATTTAAAATACAAATATTTAACAAATGAATTAACTTATTTGATTTATGTTTAACAAATGAATAATCGTGCCCCTCGGGATGTGGTTTAGTGATAAGGACTCAGGATTACGGGGATCTTGAATTTGAATAATAGGTGTTAGTTTGAGTTAGTTCATATATTATCTATAAGAGTCTGGGGCAACTGAGGTTTTACTTATTCATTTGATATTATCGACCTGATCAACTTATTTGATATCGTTGATCCAGATAATTGTCGATCTGTTTAATAGTTTATGAACATCTTTCTGACTTAGGATTTGGACTCCATTTTTATGACACTGATTTTAAATAACCAAAAAGTTTGAGTTTTCGGTGATAAATCCCGAAATATAAATCCCATGATATTAATTGACAAACGAAAGTTTTCCGTTTAAAAAAAAAAAAATTGAATAACCACCTCTAACATTTATTTAACTACTTCAAAGTAACGTGCGGGCATGGTTTTTCTTTTCTTTCTTATTGAAAATCTATGTAATGAGTGGAATTGGTTTGATGTGATAGATGCACTGTTAAAAAATTATGGCACGTTTGAACAAGTCGGATGTTCGATGTTGTTTTGCACGAAAGGCCAATGGTGTCGGGGCAGCATATTTTGTCCGGGTAGCATATTTTATCCCACAGTTAGAACAAAATCTATGTCCTTATTATTATTACCTTTTTAATTTTAAATGTGTTATTTATTTTTTTAATAATTCAAAGTATTTAAAATTTACCTTTATTAACGAATTTTGTTTGATTATTTTTTATGAGATATTAATTAGATATCTAAATATTTTATTTAAATTATAAATAAATAATTAAAATTAAATTTAAAATAAATTTTATAAGATATTAAATAAATATAATATCATTTAAATATTTTATTTAAATCATAGTAATTAATTAAAATTAAATTTAAAATATATATTTAAATTACATATTTTAAAATTAATTTATTATCATCGATTTATACCTACAAGTGATATAGGTTAATAAAGCCAATCTAATTCATTAAATTATTTAATAAAAAATAATTTTTTTATATAATTAATCTAAAAAATCCTAAGTTAAGAATGGACACGAAATTCGTACACATTTAATCCCCATCATTAGACTATCATGAGATTAATAAAAAAAAATTTAATAATACTTATTTGAAAAATTATAATTTAAATTATTAAATATTAACAAAAATATACAATTAATGGCTAGATCAAATTCATCTACCGATTAGTAATTTGGGGCTCTGAACCCACTGTATTCAATATCATGTATGCTCTTAGCAGTAAAATCTTAACCATAACTTCCCAAAATGTTTGGCATGTGTTATGAAAAATATTATAGAGCCTCCTATACTTTTCAATTATACAAACTAATTAGTTTTTCTATTTTTTTAATGTATTTAGGTTAAAATATGTAAATTATATACAAATAATCGTTTGTATAATTTTTAATATCGTACATTAATCTTTAAGTTTTGTTATATACAAATCAATATTAATAGATTATAATATTAGTTTTATTTAAAAATTAAAAAATAATATACCCAATCAGTTGATATTATTTAAAAAAAATCTCAAATAAAATATTGGTATTTTTATTTAAAAATGAAAATTAAATAAATACTTTAAAAAGACGATTTTTAATTTTTATAATTAATTTAAATAAAAATTATTTTTACTTTTATTTTAAAATACAAAAACTAAATAAATCACAATCATTAAATAAGATTATTTTATAATTTGCGACAATACATTTAAATAAAATATATTATTATTTAAAAAATAAAAAATCTAAATAAACTCATGAAAGAGTTTGGGTCAAAATAAATCTTTTAGAAATTATATTTAATGTATTTATTTAAGAGTAATATTAGAACATAATTTTTTTATATAAATTAATGTAATATAGTATTATAAGTTAATAAAAACACAAAATTAATATAATTACAAATAATAAATACTGTAAATAATCGAACAATTAATGTATTATCGTATTACTTAATTTATATATAAGAATTTGTAATATATATATATTAATATTATTTTTATTTAAATATAATTTTTATAGAAAAAATCTAAATCAACCGGACTATCCTTCGAGAATTATATATATATATATAATTTTTTATATTATGGAACCTTTAAAAGATTATATATTTCGTAAGTTACGCAGAACAAATGCCTTTTTCAATGAGAATCTGCTGCCTGCCTAAGCTAATTTGACTTTATTATCCTTAATACATACTTAACCAATAAGCTCGGTAGATCGGTAATCTGTTAATTTCGAAATTTAACGAAGGGAGAAGGCAGCACAACCAAGGTTTATTTTATTCATTTATGATTTAACAGATTAAAAAAAAAGAAAAAAAATCCAAATTAATAACTTGAATTCACAAATATGCCCTCCCATCAAAACCTGCTCACTGCTCACCTCCGTTCTCGCTGCCCATTCTCATTCGATCATATTTTCGGCTGCGGACAGTTTGGTACACCTGGTGGCCACATGTTAACTTCAAAACATCATCATAAAATGATCGATGCTCTTTGGTTGGTGATGGGTGAATGGTTGTGATCACGTGGTCCAGAAACGCAGACGAGCTACTGTATCGAGTTTCCTGTGCCTCACTACAACTAATCGTTTGTACTCGTCCGGAGTGGTGTACTTGCCTTGCCTTTTGGGAGCGTGAGGTACACTGCCTATCCCCTCTGGTCCGAGTGACGGTGGGAGTTTCTTTAACTTGAAAGGCAAGTGCCACTTATAAGGCAATTACAAATTAGGCCTCAACATCACTTACAAATTTTTTAAACGTCCGTTTATGGAGATTGCTTGATAAATCATATTACCAAAAAAAAAAAAATCAAAATCAAAATTAGTTATTTAATTGATGATAGGGTTGTCGTGTATAGTTTAATTAATATAATTTTTTTATTTATAATTTAACGTGTAAGTTTAATTCATTTATTTAATATATAAACTCAATCAAATAAATTAATACAATAAATTTATATTAATGCCATATATTTTGTATTTTAACAAAAATAAAAAATAAACTTATAAAAATAAAGAAAGTGATAATTTACTACTTTATTAATTTATACAAAAATTTTATATTTATAAAATTACTTTATAATTAATTCAAATTATCAAATAAAATTGAGTGAATTATTAAATTTCATTTTATTTAGAATTAAATAAATTTAAAAAATAGTATTAAAATTACGAATTCTATGTATAAATTATTAAAATACAAAGTAACTGAGGCTAAATGATTCATCAACACATGACCGTAATTTATTATTCTCATAATTGCATCAACTTTTAGATTCTTAACTTATTGATATTATTATATTATATTATATTATATTATATTAATTAAAAAAAAGAAGCATTTATATGCTTATCTACAAATAATTCTATAATTTATAAAAGTAAACAAATTTTTATGTGATAAAAAATTATTTTTATAAAAATTTGATAATTACATAATAATGTTAATTAATTTATATGAACAAAGTTGTTCATTGTATGAATAAAACAAATAAAATGAAACAAATGCAACTTAATTTATTTGATTTTCACTGAGAAATACGTTTACAAATTTTATTACATTAATGATAATTAAATTAAATTCAAGATGTTGGAAAGTTCAAATTTGTAACTTGTAAATTATGGGTGGTCTGATGGTTGGTTCATTAGATAATATTTGTATTAATCTTTCGAATTTTTTTTATGAAACATCAAAAAATTAAATTAACGATTTTATCTTATATTTGATATTATTACGTGTTATTCTTATATATATATTCTATTATTTAAGATAGTTGTTAAATAATTTATAAAATTTTATTTTTAAGGGATGCATCAATTTTATATTTAATTAAATATCTTAATTATAATTAAATATAAGAGATTTTACCTTATAAAAAAAAATCATTTGCTTTCCCATCCCCTCAAAAAAAAAAAAAACAACTAAGAAAAAAAAAAAGAGAGCACCGTAATGATCAATCGGAGCCTGCTTCATTAAATCGGGCAAATTTCGGTTCAAGCATTCTCACAGGTTTTTCCATTATCGACAAAATAATGCCTTGGCTTTGCTAACTGGAAATCAATAACTCCATCAACCACACACGCATTGTCTCGCGCGTAGATCACCATTCATTAACACTTACCACCACCTTACTGACATCACTCCGCAGCTGCAGCAACCACACCCTTTGCATTTGCATTTTCGTCATTCATTCATCAACTGAACAAATACTTAAACCTATTGTCCGTTCGTTCGCTCGTACGAATCATAACCAGAACGAACGCTGCGTTGGGTTAAACTTGCAATGAGGATATTCCTCACGCTTTTCGTCATTGTTGCTCTTCTTCTCTGCTTCGTCTCCACCGAGTCCATTACCGAGTCGGACTTGAAGATCAATGCCACCACACTTGAGTTGGTGAACGTTTCGATTCCGAGATCCAAGGAGGATAGTTTTGCCGACATGATTGATCGTGCTCTTGAGAAGGAGTTCAATGAGAGTGACCAAAACGAAGGTTTCTACTAGATCTGAGCTATTGTTAACTTTTACTTTCGTTCTACATTTCTTGATGCGCGTTTGTTTAGCTAAGATTTTGAGGTTGTGGATCAGCTTTTGTTTAATTTAATTTCGTTAATTTTAAAATCTTAACGATTATTTCTTGTTTGGAAATAGTAGGCATTCCAATTTTAGTTATTATTTTAAAAGAATCATTTGTTTTCCTAATTTCATGAAATTAAAGAAACTCATTTTTAGTGAAGTTTTAAGGCTTTGAGGAACTAATCGAGCTTGTAAAAGCTTAACCAAGTAATGAATTGGAAAATAAAAGATGAAGAAATGAAATACACAAGGAAGATCATGCTTACTTGTCTGTTTTCCTGTTGCAGCCACTGATCCTGGTAGCTTCAACAATAGTGTTGCTGGACAGCAGGTTGGTTTCCATATTCTTTAAATCTTTAGGCTTCATTCACAGGCATTTTTCAAATACTCTTCATGGCAATCGATGCAATCAATCATGCAATCAACGCTGGACTGGCATACATGTAATTTCTGGTGCCAATGACTAGTACTAGAGAAAATGGGTTATTGGAGGATATGCACCGATGGGCTTATTCAATTGTTGCAATAGTGTGAAATGTTCAAAGATGGAAATTGAATAATAAGGAAAAAAGTGAAAGGAGAACATCATATCTAAGCATGGTCATTCATAAAACAACCCGGTTGGCAGTAAACAATTAAAGTTTTGTAAAATTAAATGCTGATGACGCATTAAAAAGCTAAATAAACTGGATGCTGGTTTTATTCAGAGCTTCCTGGAGTGCTTCTGTAGTTGTGTGAGGCAAATTTGGGCATCGAAGTCTATCTTCATGATTGAGCTGTTTATTATTTGTCCCATTTCCAAATTTTTATTAATACTTGTCATTTTGATCAAACAAACAGTGGTCATAAATGATTCTTTAATTTGATATGTTTGGTTTATCAGGCTGTTCTGGAAACTGTCGCCAGAGTTAGGACCAAGAAAAATGAAACCAAGGAGGAGAAGTATGTACTTGTAGCTTCAAAAAATTATCTGTTTAATTAGGGACATAGTAATTCCAAGGAGGGAAATGTTTCTTTGTTATTCTACCTTTAGCATCACAGCTACTGATTTGCAAACTGCTGATACAATTGTTAACCTTATGTTAGGTCATTCCAGTTTCATCATGTGTTCAAATTGGATAACGAAAATGGAGCTGAAGATACACCAACATTGATTGATCGGAAAGTAAGTCTAGTACAGTTCATGAAAATCTTCATTTATTTCACAAATTATTTTTGGCAGTGGTTTATACTTCATGACCAATGACTGCTTCCAACAACTATATCTTTGACTAGCCAATAATTGAAGTTATGAAACTTTCATCTTTTGAAAATTTTATCATCAGGACAATGTCTTTATCATATCAAATCCAAAGTCAAAGTATCCAGTCCTACAACTGGACTTGAGGTTAGATTGTTCTCTTAGTTGTGTACATTCCGCCCTCCCCTGTATTGCTCTACCCCTTGAATTCCTTTTTAACATAATATTATCACCCACACATTGACCAACCTAATGAGTTCAAAATGCTCTAACTGCAGATTGATATCAGATCTGGTAGTTGTTATTGTCTCGGCAACTTGTGGTGGCATTGCCTTTGCTTGTGCCGGGCAACCAGTGAGACCAATATTCTACTTATTTTTGTTAATATGAAATGTTGTCTTGTTGGTTCTCAAATATTTATTGGGACGTATGTTTTAGATCCATAAGTGCTTGGAACTTTGAGACCCACTGTTTTCAGAAACTTGGTGCATTGTCCCTAAGTAGCATCTTTCACTTTCACGCATTGCAGGTTATTACTGGATATCTGCTAGCAGGATCTATTATTGGGCCTGGAGGTTTCAGCTTTGTCAGTGAAATGGTGCAAGTATGTTGCTTTTGCATATGCTGCCCAACAGTTCGCTTTGGTCCTTTCCATCTTGTAGTTGCTTTAATTAAAACATTGTAGTAAAGGATCGATATTTCATACAGTCCTCCCGAGTTTGGTCTGGTCACAGTATTGTCTTCTAAACATTTTTGTTATATTATTGTTCCAAGTTCTGACTGTTCATATGCTCTATATTTGTGTCTATGTAGGAAGAAATGGTTAGTGTTTAGGCATGTGGAAGCCTGTGATTAGTCTCTGCTCAACAATTTTTACTATAGTTCACTGAAAAAAATTGGTCTTTTCTTAAATTATACTTCATTAGCGTTGGCAAAGAGAAAGAAAATATGCTTCTGCTGGAATGTATAGATTATAGATTGTTTTGCTATCTTCACAGAGTTCCATATTAGAATAAGTTTGTTTCATTCTTCATGCGATGCACTTCGAATATTATTGCTGTTTAATTTTGCGTATTACTTCTGTAGTCTGATTGTTGTATTCATTCAGGTTGAAACAGTGGCTCAATTTGGTGTGATTTTTCTTCTCTTCGCATTGGGCCTTGAATTCTCCACATCAAAGGTTTGCTTGTATTTTTCTCCTACATTCATCCTTACAGTTTAATTCTTGTTCAGATTTACTGAATATTATCTTTTCCTGTTTGCAGCTTAGAGTTGTTCGAGCAGTTGCTGTTTTAGGAGGCCTTCTCCAGATTTTTCTCTTTATGTGCTTGTGTGGGATGGTAGCCTCGGTATGACTTATTATCATGAAACTTATTAGACTTATAGCTAATAGAATCACTTATGTGCTAAATGGTGATGATTGCCTTTACATGAAGTGGTTCATGCTGAATAGCTGATTATATCCCTGGGATTGGGCAATTTACTGTACTTGCAGCCATAATATATATTTTTTAGATCTCTGGCTTAAAGAAAATGTTGTTGTTTTCCTGTTAGTATTTACTATGTATTTTAGCTAGTGTCATTTTAGCTAATATTGCTTTTGATAAATGGGAATGCATTCTTTTGGCAGTTGTGTGGTGGTAAGCCATCAGAAGGGGTTTTTGTTGGTGCCTTGCTGTCCATGTCTTCAACGGCAGTGGTAATTTTCCTGCATTGCTGTTTTCTTTAATATATTGTATTTGCTGGTTGTAACTTGACCAGTGAAATTTTGTTAATGTGAATCTTTCCATTTGCTTAAGGTGGTTTATGCCTTGTTTAGTATTGAGGTTTTGTTGCTTTAAATCCATAGTTGCTACAGGGTGGAAGCTCTAAATGTCAAATATTAATGGAAAAATGATTGGCTTCCACTAAAAATTGGTGTTACGAAACAATTTTTGAGCTTTCCTTTCAAAGCATAGCAAAAGCATCACAATCCCTTATGAAGTTTAAATGTGTTTCACAGCTGTTTGATATCTTAATACGATTTTTATTCTATTTTCATATGTTGGACTTCATATTTCACAGTTCACTGTTTTCAAATCATTGAATTTGTAATTCATCTTCTGGAACAGAATGCATGTAGAAGATGTTTGTCTCAATAGGTGGTACAGCCGAATACATTACAAATTTAATGTTGGTAGTGATAATAAAACGTGTACAAAACTTAACATAATGGGTAGACAAGTTCATAGGTGTTTTCATCCAGCCCCTTAAAATTTGATGTGGTTTAGCTATTCTATTTTCTATATTCCCTAATTACAACCTTGTTGATCTCTACGGATTTAATTTTTTTAATACTTCTCCTCCAGTTTTCTTCTAATTAACTTTGAGAAGTGTTTGGTAACAACTTATTTGGGACCACTCATTTCTATACTTATATTTGACATCTAATGATTTTTTCCACATTGGTCGTAGCTTAAAATCTGCAATACCTCAATCCCAAACAAAGCCTTAGCCCTCTTCTTGAGAAGTTGATTGCATTTTGATTAGAGGAGAACTTAAGTCTCTCAGCCAAATAAACTAAGGGTATGTCTGGGATTTTGTACTAGGGCTTTGAAGCTACAGCTGCTGTGGGATGTAATTATTAAATGCTAATATAAGTGTAGAAGCAAGTGGTTTGCACTAGAAGTAGGTGATTACTAGATGCTTTCAAATTAAAGTAGAACTATATCAGTACCAAAGTATCCTAAATCTTGAAGAGTTCACATAAAATCACAGTATGCAATAATACAGGTATCTTATGAGTGTAGGGAGATTTATTGTTGATGAAAATTGCATTAACTTAGAGAGTATTAATCCTTGCCCACAATAGCTGTCTTTGCAGGTTTCTTCATCTGGTTATCATTGAATTTGTTTGACAGATATTATATTCCAATGTGATTGAAAACAGAACAAAAACCATTATGCTGATTAAAATGTTTAATTGATTGTCTATTTTATGGTTTAAGCTGCTTTTCTCAGTCACCATATTTTAGTTTATAATATTTGTTTCTTAATGCGGAGATGTAAAAGTTTGTCATTATATGCATGTTTGTGCTACCTTGTTTGGCAACAGGTATTAAAATTTTTGATGGAGAGAAATAGTATAAGTGCCCTACATGGTCAGGTCACTATCGGTACGCTAATCTCGCAGGTATTAATGTCTTCCCATTTAGATCTGCACAACAGTAAATGCAACACTACTGAGTTTAAAGAGATTGATAAAATTAATTCTCTTTTGCCTGTGGTATGTTTCTTGTTGTTCCCCAGGATTGTGCTGTGGGTTTGCTCTTTGCTCTGCTTCCAGTTCTTGGTGGCACTTCTGGTGTTCTTCAAGGAGTAATATCGATGACTAAATCGTAAGTATAGAATCTGAGGTGCCAACTCTTTTATATGCAAAGATATAAAATTTTTGTGAGATATTGTTGTCTGTTTTACGAGTAATAACTCTATATTATTTTATGTGATCAATCTCAAGATGTTACTTACATGTTAAATTTCATGCGTCTTTGTTTGATTAGATGAGAATGGATACATTTACTTTTGCCTATCTGGATACCTGTCTTGGTTTACTTTATTAGTAGAATAGACAAGTGTTGCTTTTCACATGATCATTTTGAATTTCCAGGTTGGTCATGCTGATTACATTCTTGGCCATTTTGGCAATATTATCTCGTACTTGTGTGCCGTGGTTTCTTAAGCTAATGATAAGCTTATCATCACAGGTATGTGTAGATTCTTTGTTTGACTCTTATGTTTTCATGTTGATGCTCATGGACTGAAATATATATATAGCGGACCAGTGAACTCTATTAACTGAATTCTTTTGCAGACTAATGAACTTTATCAACTGGCATCTGTGGCGTTCTGCTTGCTTGTTGCTTGGGTTTGCCTCATTCACCCATTTTTCCTTGCCTTGTGATATACATGCTCTTGAATGCTCTATGTTATATGCATAAATTTTGGACTGATCTATTCTCTGGTTAATTGATTTTATGCAATACATTGTTTACTGAAAATTTTTTACGTTTTTAATCTTAGTTAGATGCTTATAGACTAATAACACTGATTTACCTCCCTGTGGCTTATCATTTATGCATGCACATGTGCACGGATGTGGATAATCTAGATACACTAACCAGTCTCCTATTTATTTATAATTTATGCTTTCATGTGTACATGGATGTAACATAGATTCTTGTGACATTTCAGTGCAGTGATAAGCTGGGACTAAGCCTTGAACTGGGTTCCTTTGCTGCTGGAGTAATGATATCAACAACTGACCTTGCTCAACATACACTTGAACAGGTATATTTTAATGTGTCCTGTATGTGTTTTGCAGTGGATGGAAGATTTTTTCATAGCTCATCTTTTGAGTTCTGTGTAGAACTTCTGAATTGTACACATTAATTGTCAACTGAATTGTTTGGAGGAAAAACATTTTGACCGTGAGTTGCTACTATTGAAATAAACCTTTTGGAGGACAAGGGGTAATCAAATTGCCAAGCATATTTACCTTTCTCAGAGCATTAAACAAATCACTGGAATTTTCTATTTTAAGTTTCAAATTTCTATACAGTTTTTTTACAAAAAAAGGCTCAATTGCGCATTGCTGCATGAAAGTGAAGCCCTTTAACCACTTGCGAAAGCAATAAAGAAATAAAAACTTGTAAGCAGGTAATAATGATATATGTTCCCAACTCTTCTGCTACTTGGCCTTTATTTTGATACTTCTCTAACTCTTGAAAGCTAAGCTATCTCAATATACTTCCCATGATTATGGTCCAATGCTTCTGTGGACTCAAATCGTCATCTGGATTACAAAAGTTTTAATAATGTAAATGCCTATTTATCATTTAAAGAGTAGTGATCTTACGTAATGGACCCTGCATTTTTGCTCATGTACATTAGCACTGTATAACCATGCCATCATCAGCAAAGGCCCTTTAAAGCATGTCTTTGAGGTAGATTTGCTGGAGTTTATTCTACTGTATTAGATGTTAGTTTGTCATGCTATTTTTCCCTTAGCATTTTTCTTCCCTATGTTTCTGGAACCACTAGAATATCTGATTGGGCTCAAAATTTATGTTATTTATATATGTAGAGTTTTTATCGGCAAATATGACACTCACGAGTTTTTCTCTTATTTGGTTTTAATTATTTTTAGGTTGAGCCAATTCGCAACTTCTTTGCAGCTCTCTTTCTTGCCAGTATTGGGATGTTGATTCATGTTCATTTCCTCTGGAATCATGTTGATATTTTACTAGCTGCTGTTTT
>JAVXUL010000019.1:6100517-6120558 GCA_035590515.1 Trichilia minutiflora
TTCTTGCTTGCTTGCATGCACACTTATTTCACACATCAAGTAAAACCTTCTCTGACTTAAGCATCGAAGGGTTTTTACCGGGAAACTGTCTTTACCCAGAGGTGTTTTGTGTGTTTTGCAGTCTCGAAGCTCAAGGACAAGAAGTAAAAATTTGCTTGTGCTCGGAGTCAAGGACGAAGTCGATTTCTTGTATCAATAGTTGGTGCCGTCTGTGGGAAACGAACGAAAAGCCATCGAAGCACCATTGTCAATAAAAATGGCAAACGTTAGAGGTTACACAGCCAGGAGACACGTGACCAAATGCAGGAACACAGAGGGAGTTTCTGTGGAAGCAGCTACCATTGCAGCGGGGACTGAGAGTGCCCTGCATGAGATCCCGAAGCAAGGGAGCCCCTGGTCAAATGCCATCGAGATGCATGCACGTGAATTGAGCCATGCAGGAGAAACAGATGAAATAACTCGGTTGTTATATCTGCTCCGAGACAGTGAGCAGCGACATGCAAAAAAGGATAGGCAGATGCAAATATTGGTTAAAGAGGTAATGGAGATGAAAAGGATGATACAGACCAATGCACAGGAGACAAGAATGCCGGATAAGATGGTGAAAAGTAGCTTCCCTCAACCAGAGACTGTGGTGAGGGATGAAGAAGAAGTCAGAAGGCAACCCAAAGCCCGAAGGTATATAGCTACAGAAAAAGGGAAGGATAAGGTTGTAGAGGACCCCCATTCAAAGGGGGTGGGTGAAGTCCCAATTGGCGAAATCCAAAAAGGGGGGTGAATTGGATATTTTAAAATTTTAAACTTGAACAAATTAAAATTGGTTCGATGAGATGTATGCAAGCAATATTGTGTAAGCAAAAATTAAATGAACATACGAAAATTTTTATAGTGGTTCGACAAACACGTCTACGTCCACTCTTCTTGGGTGAATCCACACACTCCGAGGATCACTAGATTCTTTGTTTCACGAGTCAAGAAAAATCCAATACAACTCCTTCTTTAAAATAGGTGAAGGGCAACCACAAATTACAACTTTCTTTTACGGGTGAAGTGTAACCCAAAGTAGATTCTTTCTTAACAAACGGGTGAAGAGAAACCCAGATTAATTCACAAGAAATAAATTCGAAACTCTCTGAAAGAGTAGATAAACACGATGCTCACTTCCTCTCACTAGAATAAATGACAAATAATGAATAGAGAGAATAAGAATAAAAGTTGCAGAGAGTGATTTCAACTTGATCAGAATGTTTGTTAATGCTCTTCAACAACTCCCTTTGTCTTCAAAATTTGTTGCTTAAATATCTGCAATGAATTCTCCCAATGGCTATATTTTGCTTCATTAATGACGGCATTAAATGTCTCTGAAATTAGCCGTTATGACTTGATTTCTGTAAAGGTATCGATATGATGGCACAAAGTATCGATACGTTCAAGAAATTTGGCTTGAAGGTATCGATACATCCAATTTTGTATCGGAACCTTTTGACGTAAAAAGGATGATGTCCATCATGAGGGTATCGATACGTTGAGTGAGGGTGCTTGAGCATGTCTCTGAGCTATCGATACGTTTGATCATTCTTTCCAGGGTATCGATACATTTGTTGAGAAGGGTTCGACATGATTGAGTGCAGGCTAAAGGTGTCGATACATTTAAACCAAGGTTTCGATACATTTGAGCGCCTGCCAGAAGGTGTCGATATATTTTGGCCAAGGTTTCGAAACTCGGGCTTGATTTTGGCACTGTAACTTAAACATATCGATACGTTTAAGCAACGTATCGATACGTTTGTACCTTGGTGAGCTTTTATTGACGCTTTCTTTATATTTTTCTCACCTGCCAAAACGTATACACTTTCCAAAGAATAA
Source organism: Trichilia minutiflora (assembly GCA_035590515.1). Classification (NCBI taxonomy): domain Eukaryota; kingdom Viridiplantae; phylum Streptophyta; class Magnoliopsida; order Sapindales; family Meliaceae; genus Trichilia; species Trichilia minutiflora. The sequence goes on from JAVXUL010000019.1 coordinate 6,102,384, forward strand.
GAATAAGTGACTTTGTAAATGTTTGTTTATCAATTAAATTCAACAAATTAAACGTATATACATATTTTTCTCAATTTCAACAAATAACATAATCTCAACATATTTATTTTGATATTATCAAAAATATATAAATTAGTCGTTTTAAATATAAAAAAATATTCTAAATAATCATAAAAAATACATAAAGGATATCAAATTTACCATTTTAAGATTGATTATATTTAATATATATTGACAGATGGAATTTAATTCAATACATAATTTAATTTATAAATTATGAATTATAAAATTTTAATTTATAAATTAATTTATTATGGATTATAAAATTCTAATTCATAAATTAATTTATAAAATTTTAAATCAATATGAATTGTACAAGTTAAAAAATTAAATGGACTGAAATTTACCCGCTCTGCCTTTTATTTAAAAAATAAAAAATAAAAAACCTAAAACTCACTGTAACGATCAATCGGAGTCTGCTGCGATAAATCGGGCCAATTTCGGTTCAAAGCATTCTTTCAGGTACGATTACCGACAAAATACCACGTTGGCGTCTATGACTCCAACAACCACACGCGCATTGTATCGCGCTTTGAATAACCGTTCGTTACCAGTTACCACCACCCGCTTGACATTACTCCGCAGCTGCAGCAACCATACTCTTTCCATTTGCATTTTGGTTTACATTCACACATCAACTGAAAAAAATACTTAACTCTCTCGTTCATTCGCTCATAGCTCTTCAAAGAGAATCGCGGCCAGAACGAAAGCTGCGTTTTGCTAAACTTGCAATGAGGATATTCCTCACGCTTTTCGTCATTGTTGCTCTTCTTCTCTGCTTCGTCTCCACCGAGTCCATTACCGAGTCGGACTTGGAGATCAATGCCACCGCACTTCAGTCGGTGAATGTTTCGATTCCGAGATCCAAGGAGGATAGCTTTGCCGACATGATTGATCGTGCTCTTGAGAAGGAGTTCAATGAGACTGACCAAACCGAAGGTTTCTACCAGATCTGAGCTCTTGTTAACTTTTACTTTTGTCCTGCATTGCTTGATGTGCGGTTGTTTGGCTAGGGTTTTGAGGTTGTGGATCAGTTTTTGTTTAACTTAATTTCGTTAATTTTAATACCTTAACGAGTATTTCTTGTTTGTAAATAGTAGGCAATCTAATTTTAGTTATTATTTTAAAAGAATCATTTGCTTTTTTCTTTTTTTTTTCATGAAATTAAAAGACTAATTTTTAAGTCAAGTTTTAAGGCTTTGAGGATCTAAGGCGCAATCAATTGAAATGAAATAAGCAAGAAGATCGTGCATAGAAAATCTTAACCAACTAATGAATTGGAAACTAAAAGACGAAATGAAATACGCAAGAAGATCGTGCTTACTTGTCTGTGTTTCCTGTTGCAGCCGCTGATCCTGGTAGCTTCAACAACAGTGTTGCTGGACAGCAGGTTGGTTACAGTATCCTTTAAATCTTTAGGCTTCATTCATAGGCCTCGTTCAATTACTCTTCACGGTAATGGATGCAGTCAATCACGCAAGCAAGGCTGCATTGGCATATGTGTAATTTGTGATCCCAATGACTAGTAGTAGAGAAAATGGGATATATGAGCCATTGTTGGCTTCATATTACTTATAACCAAACTACTGTAAATATGAATAGATGGGCTTATGCAATTGCTGCAACGTGTGAAATGTTCAAGATGGAAAGTGAGTAATGAGGCAAGAAGTGGTTTAGCAAAACATCATATCTGAGCATGCTCATTAGTAAAACAAATTTTGTAAGAATTAAAATTTTGTAAAATTAAAGCTATTGATTCATTGGAAAGCTAAATGAACTTGATGCTGGTTTTATTCAGAGCTTCCTGGAGTGCTTCTACAGTTGTGTGGGGCAAATTTGGCCAATGAAGTCTATCTTTATGGATGAGATGTTCATTATTTTTCCCTTTACTGAATTTTTATTAATGCTTTTCATGTTGCTCAAATAAATTGTGGTCTGATGATGGTTTAAATTGACATGTTTGGTTTATCAGGCTGTTCTGGAGACTGTTGCGAGAGTTAGGACAAAGAAAAATGAAACCAAGGAGGAGAAGTATGTGCTTGTAGCTTCAAAAAGATATCAGTTAGTTTATTCATTTTTCTGGAGGGAGATTGTAATTATGACAAGGGAAATGCTTCTTTGTCATTCTATCTTTAGCTTCAAATCTAGTGATTTGCAAACTGCTGAAACAATTGTGAACCTTCTGTTAGGTCATTCCAGTTTCATCATGTTTTCAAATTGGATAATGAAAATGGAGCTGAAGATACACCAACGTTGATTGATCGAAAGGTAAGTCTAGTACAGTCATGAAAATCTTCATGTATTTCACAAATTACTTCTGGCAGTGGTTTGCACTTCATGACTATAGACTGCTTCCAACAACTATATCTTTGACTAGCCAATAATTGAAGTCTATGAAACTTTGGTGGTTTGAAAATTTTATCATCAGGACAATGTCTTTATCATATCCAACCCAAAGTCAAAGTATCCAGTGCTACAACTGGACTTGAGGTTAGATTGTTCTCCTAGCTGTGTACATTCCACCATCCCCTTTATTTCTCTACCTCTCAAATTCCTTTTAACATAATACTATCACCCACATGTTGACCATTCTAACGTGCTCAAAATGCTGTAACTGCAGATTGATATCAGATCTGGTAGTTGTTATCGTCTCGGCAACATGTGGTGGCATTGCCTTTGCTTGTGCTGGGCAACCAGTGAGACCATTTTTGTTAATATGAAATGTTGTCTTGTTGGTTTTTAAATATTTATTGGGATGTATGTTTTAGATCCTTAAATGTTTGGATCTTAAAGCCTCTGTTTTGGGAAACTTTGGTGCATCATCCCTAAGTAGCATCTTCCACTTTCACATGTTGCAGGTTATCACTGGATATCTGCTAGCAGGATCTATTATTGGGCCTGGAGGTTTCAGCTTTGTCAGTGAGATGGTGCAAGTATGTTGCTTTTGCATATGTGCTGGCCAACAGCTCGTTTTCATCCTTCCCATCTTGTAGTTGCTTTAGTTAAAACTTTGTAGCAGAGGTTCAAAATTTTGTATGGTCCCCTCAGAGTTTGGTTTGATTAAAATATTGTCTTCTAAACTTTTGTGTTATATTATTATTTCCAAGTCCTGACTGTTTATATGCGATATTTTTATGTGTACAAGATATGTCTGTGTAGGAAGAAATAGTAAGCATTTATGCATATGGAAGCCTGTGATTAGTCTCTGATCACCAATTTTTACACTGACAAAAATTGGTCTTTTCTGACATTATACTTCATTAGTGTTGGAAAAGAGAAAGAAAATATGCTTCTACTGGAATGTATAGGTTATAGATTGTCTTGCTATCTTCATAGAGTTCCATATTAGAATACATTTGTTTCACTCTTCATGCGATGCATTTCAAATGTCATTTGTGTTTAATTTCGCATATTGCTTCTGTAGTCTGATTGTTATATTCATTCAGGTTGAAACAGTGGCTCAATTTGGTGTGATTTTTCTTCTATTCGCATTGGGCCTTGAATTCTCCACTTCAAAGGTTTGCTTGTATTTTCTCCTACATTCATCTTTCCAGTCTAATTCTTGTTCAAATTTATTGAATCTTGTCTTTTCATGTGTGCAGCTTCGAGTTGTTCGGGCAGTTGCTGTTTTAGGAGGCCTTCTCCAGATTTTTGTGTTTATGTGCTTGTGTGGGATAACAGCCTCGGTACTTATTATTATCATGAAACTTATTAGACTTGTAGCTAATACAATCACTTATGTGCCAAATGGTGAAGATTGCCTTTACATGAAGTGGTTCATACGAAATAGCTGATATATATCCCTGGGATTGAGCATTTTGCTGTACATGCAGCCATAATATATATTTTCTAGATCTCTGGCTTAAAGAAAATGCTGCTATTTTGCTGTTAGTATTTATTTTGTATTTGACCCCCTGCACCCATATCATTTTAGCTAGTGTTTTTGATAAATGGATTGCATTCTTTTGGCAGCTGTGTGGTGGTAAGCCGTCAGAAGGGGTGTTTGTTGGTGCCTTGCTGTCCATGTCCTCAACGGCAGTGGTAATTTTCCTGCATTGCCGTTTTATTTAATATATTGTATTTGCTGGTTGTAACTTGATTGGTGAAATTTTGTTATTGTGAATCCTTCCATCTGCTTAAGATGGTTTAGGTTTTGTTTGGTATTTAGGTATTGTGGCTTTAAATCCCTAGTTGTTATGGCATGGAAGCTCTAAATGTCAAAATATTAGTGGAAAAATGATAGAGTTCCAATAAAAGTTGGTGTTACCAAATAATTTCAAAGCACAGCAAAAGCACCAAAATCCCTTACAAAGCCTAAATGTGTTTCTCAACTGTTTGATATCCTAATACTATTTTTATTCTATTTTTCATATGACTAAACATGAATCCCTTACATCATATGAATGGACTTCATATTTCACAGTTCACAACGTTTTCAAATTGTTGAATTTGTAATTCATCTTCAGGGACAAAGAATGCATCTAGAAGATGTTTGTCCGGTAGGTGCTACAGCTGGATACATTGCAAATTTAATGTTGTTAGTGATAGTAAGAAGAGCACAAAACTTAACATAATGGCAGACAAGTTCATAGGTGTTTTCTTTGAGCCCCTTAAAATTGAGGTGGTTTAGCTGTTCTTTTTTCCTTATTCTCTAACTACAAACTTGTTGATGTCTACAAATTTTTTTTTTTTCAAAATTCTCCCTCCAGTCTTCTTCTAATTAACTTCAAAAGCATAATAATTTAAGTGTTTGGTAACACCAACTTTCGTGTGGGACCACTTATTTCTATACTTATATTTGACATCTAATGATTTTTTCCACATTAGTTGTAGCTTAAAATCTACAACACCTAAATCCTAAACAAAGCCTTAGCCCTTTTCTTGAGAAGTTGATTTCATTTTGATTAGAGTAGACTATTAGTCTCGTAGACAAATAAACTAATGGTATGTTTGGGATTTTGATACGGAGGCTTTGAAGCTACAACTGCTGCGGGATGTAATCAGTAAATGCTAGTATAAGTGTAGAAGTGAGTGTTTCTCACAAGAAGTTGGTGATTATCAGATACTTTGCTTTTAAAGTAAAATAAAACTATATCAGTACAAAAGTTCCCTAAATCTTGAGGAGTCCACAGAAACACACTGTATGCAATAATACCTGTATCTTTTGAGTGTGGGGAGATTTGTTGTTGATGAAAATTGCATAACTTAGAGATTATTAATTCCTGAGCACCACAGTAGTAGTCTTTACAGGTTTCCTTCATCCAGTTATCATAGAATTTGTTTCAAGATATTATTCCAGTGTGATGGAAAACCCGAATAAAACCATTATGCTGATTGAAGTGTTAAACTGAATATATTTTTGCTGTGGAAGCTGCTTTTCTCAGTCACTATATACTAGTTTATAAAATGTGTCTTATATGCGTAGATATAAATGTTTGTCGTCATATTCGTGTTTGTTCTACCTTGTTTGATAACAGGTATTAAAATTTTTAATGGAGAGAAATAGTATAAGTGCCCTACACGGTCAGGTCACTATCGGTACCCTAATCTTGCAGGTACTAATGTCTTCGTATTTAGATCTGCACAACAGTAAATGCAATGTTACTGAGTTTAAAGAGATTGATAAAAAATAATTCTCGTTGCCTGGGGTATATTTCTCGTTGTTCCACAGGATTGTGCTGTGGGTTTGCTCTTTGCTCTGCTTCCTGTTCTTGGTGGCACTTCTGGTGTTCTTCAAGGGGTAATATCCATGACTAAATCGTAAGTATAAAATCTGAGGTGACATCTTTTTTATATGCAAAGATGTAAGTCTTATGTAGGATATCTTTGCCTGTTTTGCAAGTAATAAGTCTTGATATCATTTTATGTGATCATCTCAAGTCTTACTGACAGGTTAAATTTCATTTGTCTTGGGTGGCAAACTTATCTGTTAGACTAATACCAGTTTTGTGATGTACTCGAAAGTTAATGTATGAGGAGTAATAATTTCAAAAGCTTTTGCTTTTGTTTTCTTATTGATTGGATGGGAATCAATACATTTACTTTTGCCTGTCTGGATACCTGTCTAGTAGCATAACCAAGTGTTTCTTTTCACATGATCATTTTGAATTTCCAGGTTGGTCATGCTGATTACATTCTTGGCCATTTTGACTATATTATCTCATACTTGTGTGCCATGGTTTCTTAAGCTAATGATAAGCTTATCATCACAGGTATGTGTAGATGATTCTTTGTTTGACTCTTGCGTTTTTGTGTTGATGCTCATTGACTTAGGCAGATCAATGAACTCTATTAATTGAATTTCTTTTGCAGACTAATGAACTTTATCAACTCGCATCTGTGGCATTCTGCTTGCTTGTTGCTTGGGTTTGCTTCATTTCCCAATTTTTTTTCCTTTTCATGTACATGCTCTTAAACGCTCTATTATGCATAAATTTTGGAAAGATCTATTCTCTGGTTAATTGATTTTATGCAATACATTGTTTACTGAATTTTTTACTTGTTCAATCTTAGTTAGATGCTTATAATCTAATAATGCTGATTTACCTCTCAGTGGATTACGATTTATGAATGCACATGTGCATGGATGTGGATAATCTAGATACACTAACCGGACTCCTATTTTTGTATAATTTATGCTTTCATGTGTACATGGATGTATGTAAACATAGATTCTTGTGACATTTCAGTGCAGTGATAAGCTGGGACTAAGCCTTGAATTGGGTTCCTTTGCTGCTGGAGTAATGATATCAACAACTGACCTTGCTCAACATACACTTGAACAGGTATATTTTAAATTGTATCATGTATATGTTTTGCAATGGATGAAAGATTTTTTTGTAGCTCATCTTTTGAGTTGTTTAGAACTTCTGAGTTGTACATTTTAATTGTCAACTGAATTGTTTGGAATTAATGAGTTGACCGTGAGTTGCTACTACTGCCATAAACTTTTTGGAGGAAAAAGGTTAATCAAATTGCCAAGCATATTTACCTTTCTCAGTGTGTTAAAAGTGAAAAAAATCACTGGAATTTTCTATTTTAAGTTTAAAATTTCTATGCATTTTTCAAAAAAAATGTTTTTAAAGTTCTGTACAACTCATGCTCAATTGCACATTGCTGCATGAAAGTGAAAATTAATTTAAGCACTTGTGAAAGCAATAAATAAATAAAAACTAGTAAACAGGTTTATATTCCCAACTCATCTGCTACTTTGGCCTTTATTTTTTTACTTTTCTAACTTTTGGAAGCTTAACTATCTCAATGTACTTTCCATGATTATGGTGCAGCGTTTCACTGGACTCGATCACCATCTGGATGACAAAAGTTTTTAAATAATGTAAATGCCTATTTATCATAAAAAGAATAGTGTTGTTACGTAATTGGCCCTGCATTTTTGCTCATATACGTTAGCACTGTATAACCATGCCATCATTAGCAAATTTCCATTTAAAGCATGTCTTTGACGTAGATTTGCCAGGGTTTATTCTGCTGTATTAGGTATTAGTTAGTCATGCTATGTTTTCTTTAGCATTTTTCTTCTTTTTTCTTCTCTATGGTCCTGTAACCACTAGAACATCTGATTGGGCTCAAAATTTATGTTGATTTGCATATATGCTGTGGCTTTCTTGCCTGTATTGTATATGTAGCATTCTTATTTTTGATTATGACACTCATGATATTTTCTCTTATTTTATTTTAATTATTTTTAGGTTGAGCCAGTTCGCAACTTCTTTGCTGCTCTTTTTCTTGCCAGTATTGGGATGTTGATTCATGTTCATTTCCTCTGGAATCATGTTGATATTTTACTAGCTGCTGTTTTATTGGTGATTGTTGTAAAAACCTTCGTGGTTTCCTCTGTTGTCAAGGGATTTGGATACAGCAACAAAACTTCAATTCTTGTAAGACCTGAGTACTTGCAGATTTCTGTCTTACTTTTATATCATTTATGCGATAACAGGGGCCTTAAGTATTTCCATATGTGTAGGTTGGGATGTCTCTAGCACAAATTGGAGAATTTGCTTTTGTTCTCCTTAGTCGTGCTTCAAATCTCCATCTTGTTGAGGTTTGTTTTCCTGTTAATAATTTGCATACATCCTAGGCTAGAAATGACTTCTCATCAAAGTTTGTGTGATATTTATTTGAAAAACCAATAGTTATTCGACAAGTTCTGGTACTTTTCTTGTTTGCACGTGCATGTGTTTATTCCAGGGATGGCCGTGGAAAGCAAGCCTTTCCCATTCCCTACTCGATTTTCTTTTCTAACACCCTTACCCACCCCATTTTCCAATTAAGTTGATGGGATGGGTATTGGTGTTTTCCACAACGTCACCACTTTTCCCCCTTGTTTTTTTATGTATCTTACTAATTTATATTCAAAAATTTCAATCATATAAAAGTTCAATTAATTTAAACAAAAATAACATTAGTATATTATAGTATTATGAAAAAATCATATCTATGTGTTCCAAATTATATAATATACACATACAACGGGGACTTTGGCTAGGGCTGAAGGGGAATAATAAACCAATCCTCACCGTGTCAATTTGGGGATTAATTTTCCCCATCTCTACCCTAATTCTCACAAAGTAACCTAACCTTATCCCATTATGGGCAGGTCTCCATAGGAACCTAGGGGATATTGCCATGCCTATTTATTAGATGCTTGGAGCTTTCAACTCCAGCAACTGGTTGTTGAGAATGATGGTGAAATGAAATAAAAATTGAAGTTGCATAGAGATTTCTATTACTTGATTCCACTAGTTTAATATTTGAAATTTGAGTTATTCTTTCTTTTCATAGTTATCTAACAAACCAAATGGAACATGGTGAAATTGGATGAAAAGGTTGATTAAACTGTTGAATATGAATTTTTGCGATGTTAGAACTTTGCATTTTACCTGAGTAATAATAAGAAATGTCAAGTGCATGCTAGAATGTTTTGCATCTCGCCTAAAATTGTTTCTGAATTCTGAAGTTACTTTAATTTGCAGGGAAAATTGTATCTCCTACTTCTTGGCACAACTGCTCTCAGTTTGGTATGTGTGATGTCTTATTACATGTTTTGTGAAGGACAATAGATTGGAAATGCAAACTGTGGGTTCTCTAAATATATTTTTGTCAATTATACTTTGTATTTGCATTATTGTACGTAAACTGTTGCTTTATTTAATGAGAATTAACCCAATATCAGGTAACTACCCCATTACTTTTCAAGTTGATCCCTGCTGTTGTCAATCTTGGGTTACTTCTGAGGTGGTTCTCACCTGATCCTTCAAGTGAGGTAATAATATTTCTTAGAATACTATATATGCTTATGATAATGTTCTTAGACTATTTGGTATTATGGTGTGGTGGCTTTTCAGTCGTAGCTGTTATAGAAGCTTCAGATGTTAATTATCCATGTAAAATTATGTAGTAAACACTTTTTTAGTTTTGCTTTCAAAGCACAACACAAGCACCATAATATCAAATGAAGCCTGAGTAGGAAGCCAACGGTGCATTGTTTTAGAATTATGCCTAATTCCTACGAGATCAAGTGTTTGAGGTAATATTTAATTATTATTTTTCCTACCAGATTGGATATAAAGGAGATAGCCTTCGCTCAGACAGTGCTAAGCGTATTACTTTGATGGTCCAAGGCTCACATGATTCATGATACTAAATAAAAAAACATGACCCAGAAAAATGCAAATTTCAGCCTTTTATCCTGATGGGTTTCTTATGCTCTGATGGGGGACAGTTGCTTAAAAGTTCAAAGCATGTTGAGTGAATGCACAGTTTTTATCTATTTCAAAGCTCTTCGTTTGTTGACCACTTCACACTTACTGTTTCTGACCAAGCACGAGTGAGATTATGATGCCAGCCAGCCTGTGGATACCCCAGTGGACTTGGATGTGCCATAATTGTGATCCAAGTCTGAATGAATTGCAAATACTTCTAATTTTGGATTCAGATTCAGGTCATCTTGTGTTTCCATCCATCCCATCCAATTCCACATCACCAAATTTTGTAATATAGTGGCGTTCACTTTGTAATGTAATTCATTTTTGTATGTTAATTTTTTTATTTGATTTATTTTTTGTTTTTTTCATTGTTTTTCTTTTCTTTTTTAAACTTGAAAATTAAAACAAAGCAGTATGAAGCACTTTTTAATGATATTGATATTAATTCCACATTTAGTGAACTGGATTTTGTTTATAATTGTGTAAGTATACATAATCAATTATTCAAGTTGAATCATCTTTCTGATTGAGCAAACTGTTTCTTTGTGTCGGATTTTCTTTTTTTCATGTATATTTATGGCTCCTGCCGATAAATATTTTTGTCCGATGTATTACAAAGATAGTCATGGGTTGGTACCACGAAAAATGCCAAGTCATTTCTTACATGTGATTACAAGAAAATGATATCCGAGTTATCTTATGATATAACTTTGTTTATTAATATCTTTCAATTCATGCTTCAAGAAGATTATACTGCCATAGATGAGAAGTCATAACTTGAAAGTGATGGCTTCTTTATTGTAAACTTAATGCGACACATTTGACGTGAGCGATCCCCATTTGGACCCCTTAATATAAAAATGTTATCTTGTAAAAAGGAACATTTAATATAAAAATGTTATCTTATAAAAAGGAACATCACCTTCACAGTTGAACTGGCTGTTTCTATTTGTTTGGTTGATGGAATTCCTGAAGAAGGCTACATTAAAGTCAACAATTGAATCAAATGCATATGTTATGAATTCCAAATCCAACCATCACGCACCATGGGGAAATTTTTTTCTTGTAATCAATGTGAAAGCAATGAAATTATTTCCTTTTCTTTGTTAGGTGATTACCGATCACAAAGGACTATGTCAGCGTTCCAACAAAGTCGCATTGTATATAAATATAATTATAACTATGGGAGCAATGAAATTTGTAGCCATTTTTTTACACTGTTATGCAACTGCATATATTATAAGTCGATAGTCAGTGAACGAATATGAGTAGATTTGAAAAGGATGTTAATTATAATCAAATTCTCCGAGTTGAAATCGTTTCGATATATGCAATCCATTGAATTATTTCAAATGGGAAAATCTGTTGTGTCCGATATATTACACATTATGTTTGAAAAGAAGGAAAATAGCCAAGGCTCGTTCACACATGACTAATTACTATCATTGATTACTGATCTATAGACAGACCAACGTTGTTATTATATATTCTAGGGTCGGTTGACGTGTGATTCTCAGTTTGATAGCGGCAAATCATAATTAAATGTTGAATTAATGGTTGTCACAAAACCTGCAAAATGTGTTTACGAATCTGCGAGTCAGTTATGTTTACTAAATATTAATACGATAAGATTGCAGCAAAAGCAGTGGTCCCTTGTTCCTGCTCAAAATGTTAAAGCAAATCATGAAATAAAAAATCAAGGGCACCTTCAATTCAAGAGGAAAATTTTATTTATGGGTCAATTTGAGTATGAAATAGCAAATTCAACTCAGTCGGGAAAACTAATTAGAGATTCCTTCTAAGAATTTAGACATTGTGCTGGCAAAATATTGTACATAAAATTAATAAAAGGTGACCACTGCTTCAAGACAAAAAGTGGGCACCAAAACTTATTACACAATTCAATAACTTCAAACACAATTTATTAAACGCCATGGATTCCACTACAACTCATTTGATATTAGCCCCACTTGTTTCTCTCTTTCGAAATTTTACAATACATATTAAAACAATAAAAACAAACCAACAAAAATTCATTGAAATCTGTAAAATCCTGTCTTTTATGTACATCAAATCATCTCAAAAATTTTTTTATTCAGTTTACACTGGGCTTCCATACTGCTACTTATTACTGTTTTAGTTAAACTAAAAATTTCACCTTTCATCAATTTTTTTTTTTGGGACATAAGACGTTGAAAGGTTCATGTCTGCATAAATAATTTTGAACCATGTTGCAGGAAATAAAAATCAGCATGGGTTCATCTGAAGAAGTTTATTTAAATTCCTGCTCAGACCCAATTTAGAAAGGGTTAGATTTATTACTTTCTTTTAATCTTTAAAAATAATGTGGAGAGTAAATTTGTGGATTCTTATACTGTCACCCTTTAACATTTATGATGTTTGCATGTTCACCTATAAATCCTGATAAAAAGGATAAAAATGAATATATATATATATATATATATGAGAAGACAACAATAACAACAAAAGAAAAAGAAAATAGCCGAACAATTCTGACGATTTGTACTGTACTCTGTTGCATCAAAATAAATAATTGTATAAATTCATAATCTACATATGGTGAACAGTAAAGACACCAAATAGATAACTGAGATTTCCATTTGTGATTGAGAATCAAAGGTTTATCCTCCACACAGGAACAGACACAGATACTAAACTCCAAGTGTGTGTGTGTGTGTAATCAATATAATCAATAACCTAATACCAGTAAATGTGTGCATTGTTTGAAAACGAAAACAGACATACATCAAGTAATTCATTGATAGATATTGTTCCACTTACAGGCAGTAAGTACGACATTACTATCTGCTGGTTGAAAGGTCATTTGTCTCTCGTAATTAAAGTTTTATCAGATCAGAAGAAGAAGAAAATTAAATAAAAGCCACATATATACAATAATTATGAATAGATTATATCTGCTTTCTTCTTCTTCTACTTCATGTACAGTAACATTATTATTAAGCGTATATGTTTTTCATATATCCAAACCAGAACAGGAATCGTATATATATCCATCTGGGACTACTAGAAAACTATATATAACCGTTTCTTATTCATTATATATATGGGTTTTTCTTTTCTTATGACTGGTTAGCTAGCTAGCTTTGTCGTGCAGTCAGAAGCATCACAAAGATGATGATTAATGATAAGGATAAGGATAAGGATAAGGGTCTTTGTTTTATTGTTATTTGTGGACAACCTGCCTACATATTCACAGCTTTCATTTATATTTTCGTTATCTTTTACTGTAACTCAGATTATAATGGTTGGAGGGAAGGAGGGAGATGTGCCAAGTTTATAATCGCACAAAAATAAATACGTCTACGGGAATATAGATGCGAATACTAATGCATGTTTAAAATGGTATGTGTAGGAGTTATAATAAGTCAGAAGATAAAAAATTCTGTTCAGTTTAAGGGCTATGCACAGAACAGACACTCTTTGAACCCTAGCTATTTTAATTTGTTCTGTGAATTAGTAAATATTTACCAGATCCTATCCTCATATTAATTAATTTGTATCACATGTATATATAGATATCTGTATAAATATTAATCTGTAGCTACTATCGTTTGAAACTGGATGGGTTAAGATCTATGTATTTGTATATGTATTTTAGAAGGAAGAAGAATTTGAGATTTATGAAAACCTGTTTTGGCATCCCTCTTCTGAAGGAAGAAGACGAACAATTTCAGGATATGCATATCATTATATGCGCATTTATATCCAAAAAGAATTAAACATATTAGCAAGCAAATTAGAATGGTCCATCCTCGCACAGTCCTGCATACACGTATATCTCATATATATGATGACAAAATTTGCCTTGCCCATTTCATTGTATTTATTGATGAGATCGCTTCAGTAATATTACTCTCTCTATTTTTTCTTTTTGACAACTCGAAGTATCCAGTTTTCATCTCACTAATCTCTATAAAAATATTAATTAAATATACCACCACTTAACCATTAGATATCTTATTTAAATCACGAAATAATTAGTTAGAATCGAATTTAAGATATATACTCAAACCATACACCATCTCTATGAAGATACTAGTTGGATATATAACTACTCGAACATCTTACTTAAATCACGAAATAATTAATTAGAATTGAACCTAAGCTTAAACCATATATTCCATATTCAACCTATCACTTTCAGACTACATCCATAATTGGTTACACTTGTGTAGAAGTTCACTCCATCAACAAATCAATATTAATTACCTGCACTCAACTATAGACGGACAGGCAGACAAATTACAAATAGCAGCACTAGGGATCATTTATTTTTACATATATGGATTATTAATTATTAACAAGAACCAATCTCTGTGTCTCCACACACACACACAGAGGCACCCAAAAAAAAAAAAAAAAATGGTAAGAACCAAAACAAAACAAACATAAAACTAAAATCAATGTTTAAATTAAGGATTCATACGTTGTGTAGTAGAAGAGGAGGCAGAGAATGAACTGGAAGAAAGAATCAATAATAACATCGTTTATGCAAATCATAATAAATAGTTCATTTATTTGTCATCCAAATTCGTACTCGTAATATATAGTTTTAGCCTACATATATTAAATGTATCCTATCAAAGATTCTGAGAAGTTATATATATATATACAGATATGTTCAGCTATCTTTTCGATTCTTCTATTTCATTAATCGCTTTGTAACCACACAACACAAGCATTATTAGACCCTATAAGTTGAATGCATTGTAAAGATATGAGAAAGTTCGAGAAGTAGCTAGCAATTTAATCCCCCGTTACTTATTGGTTATTTCTCCTTTATTTCAATATCTATCAGTGACGTTAGATCACACGCAACTTGCAATATATATATATATATATATACATGGTGCAATTAATTAGAACTTAATGACATCTTGGTATACTATTTAATTAGTTTTTACTTTAGATTAATAATAAATAAGGAAGATACACTGAATTAAAATAATATTGGTTAGGTATGTATTGAAAATTTCCTGCACCATTGGAGGTGGAGCGTAGGAATGATTCCATTGTTATCCAATTAGGAGATTAACATACTTCAATATGTATTCAATTTAATGGATATATATTCTTCTCTTATATATTACAATATTGTCATTATACTATATGATATATAAAATATGCAAGAGAGATGCTGTTGTCACCTCACCTGGATATAACCTAATTAACAAACGAATTGATCAGTTTAATTAAACCATCATCCCATCAACTATTTATTAACAAATTACTAACGAAAAATCTTCTACGGATAATACTAATTCAACTAAACCTAACAATGAATGTTCATTCATTTTCTAATAAACATAAAAGAGAATTGAAGAGACAAAGTTGTTGAATTCTCTGGTTTTGTCCTTGAATTTGCTTGTCAAGTAACCCTAATGGGTCTGTTAAGAAGAGGTTTAGGAGTTGCTGATTTTTTATCTTCCATAGAACTTGGAAGTAGCAATAGTGAGCTCTAGATCGACCGCCGTTGCTGCTTCATGTGAAGATTTCATCGGAAGCTGATCGGAATCGATGAATCCATGTAGCCAATCTGTTACAACTGGATAATGTGAAACAGTTGATTGTTGATGAAGATAGTCAGCTGCTGATAATTCGAAATCTTTTACTTTGAAGGATGAATGAAGATCTACCTGTAAAGACAGGATTGTGGGATTCCTCGGAGAATATTTACGAATGTTAACTGGATAATTGCTAGGTTGAAGCTGCTTGGGACTAGAAATTATGTTCATTACATGATCCCCGTCATGACCAGTACCCATACTACTCCCAGCCTGCAACCGTTAATTAATTTTTAAACAAATTTACTAAGTCGATCTCAATTTATGTATATGCACAAGATAATAAATATTGAACGAAATAGTTAATTACCATGTCAAATAAGCTAGAACGTCTCTTCTTGTTTAGAGTAGCCTGTCTAAGAAAATACTTCTGAGCATGACTTGCAACTTGTGTGGGAGTTCTTGTTGTTACAAAATTTCTTGAGATTCCCCTCCAATCACCCTTTCCAAGCTTTTCTAACCCAATTAAAAATATCCTATGTTCTTCTTCAGTCCATGGAACTCCTATTTTTAGATATCATACAAGTGAAACTGTAAATGCTTGATATGGAATGGAAATGAAATTAATGGAGCAGAAAGAAATTAAAAAATGAAAATCTGTAAGCTTGATTAAACACTTACCCTTCTTTCTCTCGTGAGTTGGATGTATGAGACCAT
The DNA here is from genome assembly GCA_035590515.1 of Trichilia minutiflora. Lineage (NCBI taxonomy): Eukaryota > Viridiplantae > Streptophyta > Magnoliopsida > Sapindales > Meliaceae > Trichilia > Trichilia minutiflora. The sequence continues at coordinate 6,118,432 of JAVXUL010000019.1, forward strand.
CAGATAGATAGCCTGCTGCAGCAGCAGCTTTCTCTTCATCTATTGAAAGTAGTGAGGAAGAAAATGAAGAAGAAGAAGGAGACGATGATGAAGCAATAGCAGCTGCTGAAGAGAAACAATCAATACTTAAACTCTTTTTCATATTCACGTAAACATTAGGAGAAGAAGAAACAGAAGAAGAAGAAATATCCATTCGAACACCAAACAATCTGATTCCAGCAGCAATAGCAGTGGATTTGTAATAGTTGCAGGTTCTTGAATTATGTCCAATGTTCCCACAATGTGAGCATTGCCTGCCCATTTTCATTTTCAAAATTACACACACAAAACACAATAAAGCTATCAAACAATTTCACCACACCTTCGTATAATTTAAACCCAGAATGATTCCGACTCCAAGATATATATAGAGAGAGAGAGGGAAAAAAAAAATTAATATACCATCCAATGATGAGACAGATGAGGGGTTTAGGAAAATGGATGCACACCAAGGGAAGATGATTGGATATTTAATTATTTTATTGTTTTATATAGTTTAATTTCCAACTTGGATTCCACGGAGAGAAAACAAAAGCACTTCGTCTCCCTCTGCATACTATGTATATTTACATACATACATACATACATACATACATATATATATATATATATGAAAATTGTTAAGAAAAAAAAGTGGACTCTAATGAATTGATTATCGTAACTCTTTACTTGGAGAGTTGAAAAATTTTTATCTGTTAATAATTCTTTGTACAAATTATTACCAATTTTATTTTAATTCAATTTGAACAAAATCTGAATTCATTATATTTATAGAGAGATATATCTAAGAATGGAAAGGTCAAATAAACAATTATATTGATAATATATAATTTAGTAATATTAAGATCGCAACTTATATATTTAACTTTTGTGATATAGCATTTGAGTTGCCATGCTAATCACTTTTGTTATTAAAATTTTATAAAAAAAATAAAAAATTTTAAATAATACAAAAATTTATGAGTTTTTAATGGATAAGGTAATATAATATTGTCCATTCAATTATCACATCACTTAATATCTTTAATAATATGTTACAAAATCAAATGCAAAAATATTTCTACATACAAACAATTAATACAAATATACGTACTTAGTACAATTTTTATATGTATATATAAAAGATTTTTTTTTGGTATGTATACCAATTACGAAAGAATAGTAGAAAGATTGTTTATTTAGAATTAAAGAGAGAAGATATTCTTTGACGGTAGTTATGGTGAGATAAGAAGAATTAAGAATGAAATGGAGAAGAAAATTTAACATATAAATATATGTCAACTTTCAAAATGAATTTGATCGACCAACTCCTTAATCTTCATGGGAAATCAATCCATTAAAGAATTTGAGCACCACCCAATTTGCTTTGAATGTTTCAATTGATAGATTAATATAATTAATAAGTTGAATTCTTGTTCTTTAGTTATGGATGAATTAACCGCCAAATTATTGTTTATATATTGAATGATAGCAATAGATTTATATGGATTAATTATGAATCAATGTTTATGTTTATTTATGTGCAGAAATAGAAGTCATTGACAGACATCTCACATCTATCTGTCTTTCTTGTTCATTTACTGGATACAGTTGGGGCCCGGCCCAGATACTATCAGATGTCACCCAGTAGAATCAAAAGATTGGAGAAGAATAAGATACCATTGAAAATTACATAAGAAAAGGAATGAATTGAATTTTTAACTTAAATTTGAAAAAATAAAAAAATTTAATTATCAATTTATGACTGAAATTTTATTTAAATTATTGAAAAAGTTAATTTCTTTTTTACTTAAATTTGAATAATTTAATATTCAATATTATGAATTCGATTATTTTTTAATATTTAAACTATTTTTAATCTTTCTTTATCTTGTCATATAATATCTTCATAGTTGTTTAATTTAATTTAAATTTAATTTAATTTATCTAGAAAAAGTTAGTATTTTAAATTAATGTAAATAATACAAACATTATATTCAAATTAATATTATTATTTCTTATTAAAATTAATTAATTGGACATATGTATTATTAAAATCATAGAATAATATATAAAAAATTATTATATTGATAAATTTTGGTACAAATC